>VTPC01090027.1:483418-511165 GCA_011009095.1 Ignelater luminosus
AAATTTGCAAGAAAATGGGACAGAAGAGGCATTAAAAAGACTAAAGAACTCTTTAACGATATGGATGCTTTTAATTTTCATCAGAAATAATTACAAATTTAAACTTTTTTTGACAATTTAGGACAATTTTTGAACAAATTCGATAAGAGTTACGTCAGTTAGGTACTCTTTGAGGAATTTTCAGAGAAATGGGACAAGAAATGTATTAAAAAGACATAAGAAAGCTTTGGAGATTCAAATACTTTTAGTTTTAATGGTAAGTGAAGATAAATTTAAACCTTTTTTTGACGATTGGAATAGTTCTTAAACAAATTCATTTAGAATCACGTTAGTTGGCTGCTTTTTACGATATTTCTAAAAACGATGGGACAAGAAAAGTATTAAAAAGACTTACGAAAGCTTTGGAGACTTAAATGCTCTTAGTGTTAATGGTAAATGAAGACAGATTTTGTTTTGACGATTTGGAATAATTCTTGAACACATTCAATTAGAATTCCATCAGTTAGGTATTCTTTTATGTATTTCCAAAGAATATGGGACAAGAAAGTAATAAAAAGACTCAAGAAAGCTTTGGGAATGTTTTTAGTCTTAATCGTAAGTAAAGACAAATTAAATCTTTTTCAACGATTTGGAACAATTCTTGAACAAATTCAATTAAAATCACGTCAATTAGGTGTTAAATAAGGTATTTTCAAAAAAATGAAACAAGAAGAGACTGAGAAACTCGTTGGAGATATGAATGCTTCTAGTTTTCATACTAAACTTTTTTGAGCACTTTCAGGTGAAGTCACGTCAGTTAAGTGCACCGTAAGGTTTTTTCAAGAGAAGAATACGAGAAAGTCATAAAAAAAGGCTAAAGAACTCTTTGGAGATATGAATGCTTTTAGTAGTCATTACAATTGAAGACAAATCTCAACCTTTTCTGGCGATTTCAAACAGTTTTTAAAACAGTTTAGAAGGAATCACATCATACGGGTGCTATTTAAGGTATCTTAAAGCAAATGGAACAAGAAAGTCCTCGAACTCTTTGGAAATAATGAATGAATGAATAATGAATAATGTCCATCACAATTGGAGTCAATTGAAACCTTTTTTGGCGATTTGGGGCAATTCTTAAAGAAATTCGGTGAAAGTCGTATCAGTAGATGTTGTTTAAGATATTTTCAAAAAAATGGGACAGGGGAGGCATTAAAGCAAATAATAAACCCTTTGCAGATGTGGATACTTTTATTTTTCATCACAATTGAAAACAAACCTAAACTTTTTTTAACGTTCTGGAACAGTTTTTAATTTAATTTAGACGGAGTCACATCACTTAGGTGCTCAATAAGGTATTTTCAAGAAAATGGGATAAGCAAGTAATTAGAAAATTCGTACTGTTTGAATATGTAAATGTTTTTAGTTGTCATTACAATTAAGAACCATCCTAAACCTTTTTTTTATGATCTGGGACAGTTTTTGAACAAGATCAAAACAAATTTAAATTTTCAGAACAGTGATTGAACCATTTCTAGTATATTTACATTAGATAAGCGCTCATAAAAGTTTTCTACCAAAGGGATCAAAGGGTTTGCTAGAAATTTGAATGATTATACTTTTTATTACAATCGAAGACACAGTTATACTTTTTTAAATATGATGAAACGGTGTTTAGGCGACTTTATGTAGATTTAGATCAGATATGAGATCTTAAAGGCCTTTTCAGGGTAAATAGAAGAGCAAAATACTAAATAAAGCAAAACGCTTGTTGGGAATCTGAATGGTTTTACCGTTTACCATCATTAGAGACACTTAAACTTTTCCGAAGATACTAAGACAATGTTTAGATAAATTTAGGTAGATTCAGATGAGGAGTGGTTTCTTAAAAGCCCTTTCAAAGTAACTACGGTAGGAAAATGCTAAACAAACAAAAGAACTTTCTGTAAATCTGCATGTTTTTGTTTTTTAACGTGATTGAAGATAGAGCTAAACTTTTTCGGCTAGCGTCCAGGCGATTTTAAATAAATTTAGATCAGATTATGGGCTCTTGAAGACCCTTTCAAAGAAATTAGGTTTCGAAATACTAAAAAAACAAAAAAGCTTATTGTAAACCTGCATGGTTTTACTTTTTACAGCAAATAAAGACAGAGCTAAACTTTTTCGAACATAATGGGACGGTATTTAGACGATTTTGGATCAATTTCGATAAGGTATGGGTTCTTACAGACTTTTTTAAAGCAATTAGTTTACAAAATACTAGACAGACCAAAAAGCTTGCCGTAAACCTGCAAGGTTTTACTTTTTACCACGATAGAAGACAAATCTAGACCTTTTTGGCTATAATAGGAAAGTATCTAGACCATTTTTATTAGATTCACATCAGGTATGGGGTTTTAAAGGCTTTTTCAAAGCAATTAGGGTAGCAAAATACTAAACAGACCAAAGGAAATCTGAATGATTTCACTTTTTACGATCGAAGACACAGTTAGAGTTTTTCGGATAGAATGGGACGACATTTAGGCGATTTTATGTATATTCAAATCAGGAGTGGGTTCTTAAACGTCTTTTTAAAACAATTAAGGTAGTAAAATACCAAACTGAAGAAAGAACTTGCTAGAAATCTGAATACCATAGTTGACGACAAAAATGGCTTTTTGACAGATTAGAAACAGTTTTTGAACGCGTTTAGATAGAATCATTTTGGTTATATACAGTTTAGGCATTTCGAAGAAAACTATAAAAAGGAAATTCAAATAGCCTACAGAAACGTTCTAAAACTTGAATCGATTTACCTTTTAATACATTTGATAACAATCTGGTTCTTCTTTAGAAGATTTGGAACGGTTTTCCAGCAAGTTTAGATATAGAATCATATCAACGTAGTAAAATTTAGTCCTGTGTAAAGAAAACCAAAGATAAGGAGTTTTAGATAGTTTACAGATGCGTTTGAAAATTTGAAATCGTTTATTAACGACAAATTGTGAATTATTTAATGAATTTGTTTAAATCACACTTTCAGATCATAAAATCAGATCATTTCCATTAGTCTCTTCGTATTCATGTATTTTTAACAATAAATGCCCCTCACTTTACGTTAATTCACTGAAATATCTCCTAAAGGCTACCCTTTCATAATCAAATACATATAAAAATGTTTTCATTAAAACATCCCCCTTTTTAATTTTCCACAAAATAACACATTTTGTATTTAAAAAATGGAAGCTTAAGCTATTGTAATCAACCCTTGACGTTGTTAAAATTAAAAGGGCATAATCCCACTGCATTAATGATTTTAAGTCACACTCATACGCATCAGTAAAAATTGCTGAGAATGAGGGAATTAGGGTTGAAATTACATTATACGTATATCATTTGTTCTTTAGATATCCCTCTTTTAACAGGACTTCAGGCCAAAAGCCATGAACTACGTGTGCGCTACCTAATTTAATTCTGGCTTTGGCTATAGTCGTTTGGTTTATCCGGAGTGTTCATTAGAGTGTCCATGTCGTGGAACCCTGGTTAACACTGCACTAAAGTAAGGGTTAGTTAGCATGGCTAGAGGGCGGTATAAAATGCAAGGTTCAGTGAAGACACGAGTGCTGTGCTCGGTGCCAGGCACGGGCCGGGATAATAAGTCAGCAGGAATTAACCAGGAATTCACACACATACACACTGAAGAGGAAACTTTAACCTGCTTGAGAACAACTCTTCCCCCATACACCACTCACGACAATCATACATACTGCTGCACACACAACGCAACCCTTTTTTGAAATAAATAAGCGACAACTAACTCCCTAGATGAAACTTATCAGAAGTTAATCATCTTTTTAATCGTAGACTTACAATAATGTGTAAGTGTAGTAGCATAATCGAATTTGAAAACCCTGAATAAGATAACAAATAATTTAGGAATTCGTCAAGTAGGTAATTAAAGGGGGGTAATGGAAAATCGTTGTATTCCAGAGTTACTTAAATAATTAGGACTAACCCTCAAAGCTAGCGAAACTTACTTTAGAGGGCTAGCAATGGCTAAAGTCTTTGTAAATTAAACAATTAATTGTAATAAAACCTGTTTACTTTATTTCTTCAATTTAATTCAAATTTTTTGAAATAAAAAAAAATAAAATGAAATTCAACTTTCAAAATTCCCATTATTTAGCGGTAAAACGTTTAAGATCAATGAACTTACCTTTTCATCGTAATATATTGAAGAATCGACGATGTTGTTCAGAAAATGAAATTGTAGAGACATCTAGTAGACGCTAGCAAATACTAAGAATGTTACAGAGCGAATTTTCAGCACACTTTAAAAATGTAATTGTTTTAAATGGATTTTAACGGTGAAAACTACATGTTTTCAAACTGCTTTTATTGAATAAACTTAACAGAAAACTGTTTTTTTGCTAAAAAAGTTGAAAAATACTTTTTAATGGGATTTTGTTTTATTGATGTTTTTTGTTTGTCTTTTGTTTGTTTTCTTTTAACTTACTTAGATCCTTCAATAGTGAATGAATTATTAAATAAGAGGATTTAGTAGGAAAATTCTATTTTTGTAAATAAGAAAAATTACTAAATAGGATTTTTTCTAGTTTTTAATTTTCTTTTTGGAGATTTTAACGAAATAATGACCTTAATATCATTTTTAATAGTTTTTTAGAAAATAGAATAATTTAAAAGAAATTACAAGTCAGAAGACGACAAAAAACGCATACAGTTAAATGAAACAATTTCTTATGTCTTTTTGTGGGTAATTGTGTGTAATTATATTAGACTGTTTTAGTTGCTGAGTTTCTTAGTTTGGAGGTTTTCAAGGCACTGGAAACAAAGATTGCATGTCCCGATGAAAAAATTGTGAATTTTGAAATTCAGCAGCGGACTGAATCAATAGGTTAGGTTTAGAATGTCTAGATTTCGACCTTCAAGCCCAAGACTTCATCTATTTTTATTATGGCCAATATTGATTTATTGTTTTTCGTTCTTTGAGCTTTGTGACGCAATAACTCAGAAATCGAAGGTGCTGCAATTATACCCGAGATTTTATTTATTACTGCAAACCGAATCTTCTTAATTAAGATGATATCCAGATTAAGACTGAATGCACAATTAACACCTCAATCCACACTCATCAACTTTTAGACAACACATAACACTCGGAGTACAGATACAGGACGAGAGCTGTATTGGACAAGAAGAGAAAAGTGAAGCAAAACCTGACCAAAGAAAAGCTGAGAGCGGTCAACTCACTAACGAAATACAGCTCGTTTAAGATTCTTCCCGCTAACCAGAGCAACGCAACTATGGTGATAGTAAGAGCCAAGAACTGCTAGATGCGGACGAGTACAAATTACTCCCCAAAGATCCTATGTAATCAATAGAACGACGATTATACCAAACGCTGTCAAACAGAGAAGCAAATTATAGTAAGCCGAAGATACACAGGGAGAACATACCTCTGAGGCCAATTGTGAGCTTGGGAAATTCTCCTTGTCATAAACTGGCCAAATTCCTGTTGGACATAATAACTCCACTGGTGGGAACAACCCCGTCAGCAGTCACAAATACTGAACACTTTATCGAAACAACTATAAACATAAGATAAACTAATGACGTCCTGGTAAGCTTCGATATAGTCAACGTATTCACAAACGTCCTAACAGAGGAGGCTCTGAATATCGTTAGAAGAAAGCTGGAAAATGACAGTACCTTGGAAGTACGAACAAACTTAAGTGTAGACGTAATAATGGTGTTGCTCACAATATGTATCAAGACGACATATTTCCAATTAGGCAGAAAATTCTACTAGCAGGAGTTTGGTATGGAAATGGGTTCACCGCTCTCCCCAATTATGATCAACATCTTCATGGAGGAGTTTAATCAGGAGGTGATATCTCAGTTTCAAGCAAAGCCGAAATTGTGGCTAAGGTATGTCGATGACACCTTTGTGATATGGCCGCATGAGACTAAAGAACTTGACCTCAATAATCACGATCCTTCGATCAAAATCACAATAGAAGGGGAATCTAAACAAGAACTACCGTTCCTGGACGTCTTGGTTCAAAGAGACGGGGACAAGTTCACAACGAACGTATACAGGAAACCTACCCACACAGATAAATATATGCACTATGATTCCAACCATCACAGAAATATGGCAATGGACGGCGCAAGATGCCTATATGATAGGGCAAAGACAATATGCTCTAAATTAGGAGAGGGGAAGGATAGCTCAAACCCTTAGAGAGAATGGATACCCTGATGCTATAACAGCTAACTTAATACCTGCAGCTAAACTAACTTGCGAGAACAACCAAAACACGGATGACAAAACAGGCACCTTAGTGTGGCCCTTCAAACTCATCCGTTACTTCATAGTTCATAGCTCCCAAGATTTTCAAATTTCTAGAAGATGTTAATTTTTGTCTATTTTTTTTTTATTATCAATAACTGGCCTCTCAGGGCACGTCAGTAATCCAGACTAGTAATTTTTACGCTTCCACATCTGTGTCGAAAGATCTGGTATTGATCATAAGAGAGATAACAACATCTTGTACAGATTTTAGATCATGAACCATAATGCAAAGGTTAAGAAGATTGTTTTGACAATTCGTCAATTTTTGAATTGGTAGTTTCTATCACTAATTTCATTGGATTTTAGATAGTTTAGTTGGTCTTACAGATCGTAAATTATCTCCGATAGATTGCAATTTGCTTCAAAATTTGACTTCGACGCAAAAATTAACCATAAATGCTAACAGGGTATGAAAGCTCCTAGCTGTTAGACAAACAAAAATTAACTACTACCGGAGCAATTTTCTGTATAATATGAAGAATTTGTTGATGATACTGCCCTGTATTCAGAGATATTTTGAGCTATTTTGTGGAATTAGGGCCTTGATGATTCTTAAACGTGTCATGTCCAGATCAGTTGCTTCAACTGATTTTTTTCAAGAGTTTTATTTGCTTTGTTTAAACTAAAAAAACAAAGCTTGTCTGTTGTTTCCTATTTGTTTCAGATCTGTTCAATACCAGCTCATTTCCCAGTAATAAACAGGAGGTTAAAGATTGTGCATTGAACCCAAGCCTCTCAGAGCTGGCGCAAAGATGTGTAAATAAAGAAACTTGCCATGGACTCCGCGATAACTAACTAGTAAAGGTAAGACCAATAAGACTAGCATTAAACGGTACCACACAAAAAAGCCTTAGAGGATTTTCCAGTAGGCACTAAATACCTTAGCGCCGGCTTGCTAAGAATTCTTCTACGCCTCGAATGATGCGCCTTAATTCGTAAATGGTTATTTAGTGTTTACGAGTGTCTAGAGTACATTCCCAACTTCCTTCCAGACTTTTCGGCGTTCTTCCCAAAATTATTTAGGCCTATCGAGGCAGAAAAAGTGAATGTAGATAATATAGGCATGCAAAACACCTTACAAGGTAAATTTAAAACACTCTTTTGCTTAATGGTAGTAGAAAAAAGTAGAGAAACGAATGGAGAATTGTGAGGAATTTATGCAATTACAAAACAAAGAGCTTATTGAAAAATAGCGGTTTCTCGCTTGATAAAACATCTTGGTATTCATAAAAAGGTCGGACAAATCCAGTGAGAAGGAGGACAAAAAACACTTTAAACAAAGAAGAAAATGATTTGTTGAGGAATAGTCTGGTTGGATTGATTGTCAAGATTATAAGTGCCCTATAAGCATGCATATTATACTCCACGTTCTAAGAACATCTCCAAGTCTTCCCTATAGAGCTCCTACAACAAAGAAGATTCAGTTAGCTTATCTTCTCAATATACAACAATACATAAAGTCAGTTTTTCACTTCTTGTCTTTCCTACTTACTAATTTCTTTGTGAAAATATCTCCCAAGACCTTCAAAAGATGTTTTCGTTCATATTTAAGAGTTCCTCATCTCTCTATTACTACTGTAGTTTACTTTTAAGTGTTACTGTAAAGTGTTCTTGTGACCTAATAATGAGAACTATCAGAAAAAGTTGGTCTGAACGCTTCACCAACAAAGCAGTCGTGATTCGGCATGGTTCCAACTTCCTACTTCCAAGTTGCAATTTCCCTGAGGTCGATTCAATTACCTTTGGTTTTTTTCGAAGACACTATCCATGATCTACTTTATAGCTGAGGTGCGGACACTTATTATGAGCTATACCTGGCAAGAACTCTGCACTCTTGTTAATTGCAAATTCAGCTGTTTGTCAAGCGCATCTCGAAATCTGATCGTAAAACTTTGGAGTAAGGAAAGGGCTATTTGCAAGTAAATTTTCGTCTTGCAGCGCGACCACTCTTCGGTAGAAGTTTGTAACCGGACCGGGATGTCTCCGGTGGATAGACACTTTAAATTTCTGAAGAATGGCTGCGCGACAAAGGCAATGAGGATGAAGTGCACGTCTACAAGGTGCTTCGCATCTCTCCTGGAAACTATGAAAGAAGACTTTGATTCAAAATCAGACACCTTTCAAACATTAAAGATCTCCCGCCTTCTTGATTCTATCCTCATACCTCATCTTGTTTCTGCCATCAATTCAGATAAGCCGTAATAATCGACTCTGTCCATCTAAACCATTGTTATTATTTTCAATTACGGAAGTAATGGTTCTGAACCTGCATGATACTATTGACCCTACGGTAACTGTTGTAGGGTTCCTCGTGGCTCCTCGTTGCCGTGTTGCCATCCGGAGAAGCCCTGACTTTTGTTTCTTTTTTTCCCTTCTCTTCGTTGTCGCCGGTCACCGCAGGTGAAGCAATTTTCAATTCACAAGCTCACGGTGGTACGCCTTGGGTAGAAAATCTCATCTGTAGGAATCCATGTAATGGCGCTGAAGCGTTTGCCCGGTTTGACACGGTGTTCATTCAAATTCAATTGATCTCTACGGATTCTTCACATTCCATCAACTTTTTCGGGCTGAAGAAAAACTTTCACAGCTTCTAGAGCCTCTTATTCCCACGGAACCTTTGCTCTGTAGGCTATTGTGAAAAAGTAAAATAGAAGTAATTGAAAAGCAAAAAAATCTCAAATCAAAGTTCCGCATGGTTACGGAACTGCCTATTTTCGTGGTTTTCTATCTGGCAATTTCCATTTTATGTTCATATACGTCTGACACTAGACAAGATTTGTCCCTCAAGACTTCCTTGTCTCTTTTCCCGCATTTCTACTACCTCCATCAACCCACCCCTGGTCTCCGTCTCTCAAACATTTGCGCACCAACGAGCGACCAGTAACCAGCGATACCGATGCCTTATTTGGGAGATTGAGCTAGAGTTCCTTCCGAGCGGGTCCCACCAGCGACTCTGCTTTAGCTGGTATCGCGGGAGCAGGGCACTCGCGAGAATTTGTCTCTCGACTGCTATTTGGTGTTGGCCTCGTTGAGGCAGTGGATGAAAGTCCGTATGCTGGACTAGGCTCAGGTTAGCTGCCGAGTTGTGTTTTTCTATCTCCATCAACCTTACCAAACTTTTTCCTTGTTCCTGTAGCAACTTAGTTCGTAATACCAAGAAAGTTTGTGTTACATTACTACTATTGATCGCAGTGTCTACGTTAGCCATTGTTGTCTCAATTATAGAGATGTCCGAATCCTGAATTTCTGAGTAGAACAAAAAATGTCTAAAAGGTGTGTAAGAAACAGAAAAGCTCTTAGAAGTTCCTTCTTCTTCATTTTAGGTTTTTTCCTGAAAGAAATCCATGGAAGTAAGCAGCAAGAGGGGTTATCCTTTTAATATCTAATACTGCCTATCATTCTATGCATTGGGTAAGTGTCTCCTATCTTCATTAAATTTAAATATTTTTTTACCTGTTGTTAGAAGAGATTTCACCAAGACAAAATCCTATGTTGCACTTCGAAAGTTATGTCAAAATATTTCAAAGCCAAGGAAGTCACTTCCCTACTTATATCTGCTAAGAAACCGTCTCGACCTAAATTCTAAACAGCATAGTAAATAGCCCTAGATATCACTTCGTGATTAGATCGTGCAACCACCTATCAACCACCCTATTGTCGCGCTATCGTGCGCCTCTCATTTCTAAGTACGTACTATTCGCTCGTATCAAAATAAATTTTTCAGTTACCTTATACATTTTTAAACTTTTTCCATATCTTTATAAGTGTGCAGCCTTTTTAAAATTTTAATTCTGTTTATTTTCATTAAAGATTAATAAACTCGTTCATTTTTAATTTCATCAAATACAGAAATATTTTATAATGAAAGTAAAATTAGCCAGCCCTGCAGAGACACACAAAATCAATACTTCTAACAATTAACCGGTATTTTATCCAAGCAGCGTATTATTATATACAACACATTATTATCAGTGTTAATTAACAGAGTTAATTACACAAAGTCAAAAATTAAAAACTTTTTTTTACCTTTTTTGGAGTGGCCACCATCGCAAGCTTTTCACGGTCGGTGGATTTGGGTGGAGATTTCCTACTGCTGCCTCCTCCGCCGCCGCCTTTGGAACTGGATGGCATTTCCAGCAAGCTCTGAATAGAGTGACTTTGTCTCTTCTGTCTGGCAGCCATTTCTTCACTGCAACAACAATAAAACATCTTGAAGACCGACCGAATCGAGATGGAAGTTTCACGCTGAGTATAAAATCGATACCTTATTATAGAAGTTTGGGAGTTTGAAAACTTTTCTAAACAATGCAAAGTTTCAAACTGATATTGTAGTAAACAACTGAATACTGATTAGAATAAACTTTTATCTGATGCCTTCCATGATTATTTTACAGCTTTAATTTTATTACCCTCTGAACGAAATTCGTTCATTGGTATGCAAAGAACAAATTTGACGACCTTTTTCTCGTGTCTGAGTTTCAGTTTTATTTCTTATAATAAATATATAGGTAAAGTAGTGCAAATAAATCGTTTGCAGTTTGTTAAGCGTCTGATTTTGTAAAATAAACCCTTGTGTACATAACATGACACTCACACAGAACACACACATTCACATCATAATAATGATGACTCATTAGCCGAATCGATATTTTTGTTCCTGGGAATTTGATGGGTCTAAAAAGCAAATAGAATTACCTCATCCGTCCTGAAACTAAGGTAAACATAACTACGAGACGGGAAGAACAAGCACAAAAAGTTTACCGGAGCCACGAAGACGGGAAAAGTTTCAAAGTTAGCCCGCTCGTATATTACGGAAAATGGGGGAAGAGGTATAAAAGTAAGACTCTAAAAAGGTATCTTTAAAATAGGTTTTATATATTAAGGGTACAGATAATGTATTTTTTATGCTATTCCTGAATAGCGAGGAAATCTGTTCTATGTTATAAACATTAAGTTCGCATAGTATATATTCTGAAGGACGAAAAACATATGGATTCTCGTAGAGTAACCAGGGCCACTTTTAATATCCATACTAATAATTTCTCAATGGCTGCAATAAATTCACGGAAAATACTCTCTAAAACTCACGACTGTTGATAAAAGCATTATAGAAGATTTATTCGCAAATATACACTCTAGTTAGACTTAAAACACGTTAAAGTTTTACAGATCACAAGAAAATAGACTACAGTAAATCAAATTTCAGATTATAACGTAGAGATTTAAATAAAGAACCCATCTCTGCTGAAACGTAAAAGAGTCAGACTTCATCAATATACCCAAATCACTTGTGTTTATCAATCAAGCAAATTTCAAAATTAAACAAAACAATTTGAATGCACCATCCTCTTAATTCCCAATTAAAGGTAACGGCGCAAATGCAACAAGAAATTAAGATGAGCTGTATTTTAAAGTGATAGACATCGTATCTTAAGGAGTACGCTGATATCGACATCCTTATACCACAAATACCAAGAGACGTCCCTCACCAGAACATTAAAAAAATCTTTAAACAAGAAAGGACTAGGGGGAGTTCACCTAGGTAAGGATAGGGTAGGATGGGGGAATGGTGGTCAGCAAGCAATGTCGTTCACTGTCAAATACCTAATTTCCCGGAACATTTCAATAAAAACACGAATGCTGCCCTCTAGTATACGTCCGAGTAAACTTATTTACGAGGCGCCGCCGCCGCCATATTGCGTCACCCGCAGTGTGCGTGACAGCCGTCCATGTGTCAGGTCGCGTTTTGTTGTAAAAATTTGGAATTTTCAATCAAAGGTAAGCTTATAAAGCTTTTTTTTAGTGACGATCAAAAAAAAAGTTTTAGTAGTTTTGGGGTTATGCCAATCATTCGAAGCGGGTATTAACAGTCACTAATCGGTATTACCCTATATGAAAATATAGAGCAATTTTTACCTTTAGTTCAGAACATCAAGGGAATACCCACGGAAAGAATAGATAATAAAGAGCTAAAAGAGCAAATGTAAATCGATATAACAGTAATCAGAGCAGGCAAAATGAGTCCAAATATGGAAAACAAGATAAAGATTATGAAAAAAAAAAGAATAAACTGAGAAACAAAAGGAACATAAAATATTTATTGAACCGGACATGACAAAAAGAGAAAGGGAAATACAAAAATTACTATCTGAGAAGGCCAAAGAAGAAAAAGACAAAGGTAAACAAGTGAAAGTGGGTTATATGAAAATCCACATTAATGGAAAATGTGGAAATGGGAGGAAGAAACAGAGAAGCTGATAGAATATAATAACTACACAGCCACAAAACACTGATGCAGCATAAAAATACGGACGGATATCTGATTACGAACAAGGCTATGAAAAGGAAAACGTATGACAGGGGCGACAAAGATAACGTAAAAGGAACCACAAACCGTAAAAACTGGATAAAAATGGGGACATGGAATGTAGAAGGTATCGCAGGGAGTTAACACAAAAAATACAAAAATTAAACATGGAAACAAAATGAAAGGAACAGGTAGTATGGAACTGAACAAGGGATATTGGATGATATGGTCTGGAGTAAACAAAGAAGAACATGCGAGAGCAGGCACGGCTCTAATAATTGAAAGAAGCAAAATAGTGAACGTCAAAAATGAAAAGGTGGAGAATGAAAGGGTAATGTCGGTTAACGTAAAAGAAGGTCAAGAAGAGTATCTGCTGATAGTAGCCTACGGGCCGAATGAAGACGCCAGAAACGAAGACATGAATTAGACAATAACAATACGAGAAAAGTGATAGTAATGGGAGACCTAGATGGCCGAGTCGGAGACCAGCATGAAGGATTTGAATGGTGTCTGGGAAGGGAAGGAGAAAAACAAGGAATCCAAACGGAGAAAGAATACCGAACTTTTACAAATAAAATGAAATGATCGTTATGAACACGCACTTCAAACATACAGAAATACATAAGATCACGAAGGAGGTCACAAGCAGAAATGAGAAGTCGATAACAGACTACTTCTTAGTGAGCAGAGAACTAAGACTTAATATCAAAGATGTTAAAGTAAAACGAGGACCGGAAATCGGAAGCGACCACTTTCTGGTTACCATGAAAGAAGATTACAGGACAAAGACAATAACCGAGGTCACCAAAAAAAAAATAACTAACGAAAAGATAAGACGTTTTAAGCTGAAGGAACCGCAGAATAAGGAGAAATATCAAGAAATTTTAGAACAGGAATTAAAAGATATTAAACAAAATATCGCAGTAGAAGTACTATGGAGCGACCTTAAAAAAGCAATCGTATCTGCAGCCAACAAAGTATGTGATATGACTAAAATCTCAAATAGGAAACAAAATAAGACACACTGGTGGAATGAAAAAACTAAAAACGGAATTAAGAATTAAAAACAAAACTGGATAAAATATTTAGAGACAAAAAGGCCACAAGACTATGAGGCATACAAGACGGAAAGGAAAAAGGTTAAAAAACGAGTAAGACAGAAAAGGAGAAAAGCTGGATAGAATTCGACGCCTATAATGAGAACCAACAACTCTTCTTCGGAACTCTGAAAAACGCAAAAAAAGAAAAAACTACCACGCTAAGAAACATGAAAGACGATAACGATGAAATCATAATATTACTATAGAAATGATAAAGGCAGGAAAAAACAAAATAATGAAGACACTAGTGACACTGATGAATAGAGTACTGAATACAGGGAATAGCCCCAGTGATTAGCAAACAATTCCAGTATACATGAAGGGGAACCCAAGGGAGTGCAACAGCAAAACTATACGCCCGAATAATGGAAAAAAGAATAAGAGGAATCATAGAGCAAACCTTAGAAGACTCACAGTGCGGGTTCAGACCAAATAGAAGAGTGATGGATGCTGTTTTTACAATACGGCAGATCAGCGAAAAGGCATTCAAAGAAGATATAGAGATCCATTTATATTTTATACACTTAGGAAAAGCCTTCGACAAGGTGGATAGAGAACTCACTCATATGAAGAACGCTGCAGAATACAGTGTTTATATGGAAGAACGAGAAACTTCGTTAGAACAAAGCATGAGAAATCAGAATGTTTGGAAACCACAAAGGGAGTAAGACAGGGATGCATTCTAAGCCCACTTCTATTCGCAATAGTCCTAGATGAAGGTATAAAGGAGGCAAGGAAACAAATGGCACAATATAAAGTTTGATACTGGGATATGAACAAGGTAAAGATCTCGACAATAGAGTACGACGACGATCTCGTACTCATTGCAAGGAATGAAAGGGAGATGAATAAAAACCTGAAAATATTAAAGGAAAGCCTAGAAGCGAAACACATGAAGACAAGCCTGGAGAAAACAAAGACAATGATAATAAGTGGCTCAAAGAAAAACAACCGAATAAATCTGAGGGTACAAGACTAGAACAAATGCATAGTTTTAAATACCTGGGCACCATACTAGAAGAAAACGGAAAACTGGACAAAGAAATCAAGACAAGAACTGAAGTAACAGGCAGACTCGTTAACAGCATAAACAGCACATTTCTAAACAACAAGGAGATACATAAGCAAAGAAAGGCACATTCAAAAAAGTAGTAGCCCCAATCCTTACCTACGGATCTGAAGCATAGACAATAACAAAGAACCAAAAAGGAGAAATCTGATGCGGAGAGATGAGATTCCTTAGAGAAATAGAGAGAAAAACGAGATAAGACAGAATAAGAAACACTGTGTTCAAAGAAAAACTACAGACGGAATCAGTGCAAAACAAAATAGAGGAAAGACAATTAAGATGGCTAGGGCATATTATAAGAATGGAGGAGAGTGTATGAAGCCAGGACAGCCAGGAAGAAAAAATAGGAAGGCCACGAGTGAGATGGGTAGACGAAGTCGGGGAACCAGCAGAAAGGAAAGACATCAAATGTAACGAGGTTCGCAGATGATCACTGGACAGAAAAGCCTGGAGGAAAGCAATGAAGAGAAACCCGAGCTCAACTCCACACAGCCTGACACTCGCAAGGGTAAAAAGACTTAAGCAAATAAGTAGTTTAGAACATTCTTTTGTTGAAATAGTGGCTCATAATTGCCTTTATTTTTTACGTAGATGCCGCACGGATCAAAAAGAATCGTCCTATTACCGGACCTTCTCTGCGAAGACATCCGACTTTCTTACCAGAAGAAGAGAAATATAAAAGAGAATATAAAACTTCTAAAAAAATTATTTTATGGTCTCTGTTCACTCGAAGTTCGCTGTTCAGCTTAAATTTATGCAGAGAAACATAGTATAAAGCACAGGTTCAACAGGGAGAGGAAGCTGGCTGGAAAACATTGGCTATATGGTTTTTTAAAGAGAAATCCTTCGATTACTATCCGCCAACCTGAGGCAACCACCATTACTTAACCGGGTGACAGCACTCAACAAAGAGAAGGTAACCTTGTTCTTCAAAAATTTGAAAGACATTATGGAGAAACGCCAGTTTACTCCATCAAACATATGCAACATGGATGAAATAGGTACAATCGTTGCCAAAAAGGGACGGAAGAGAGTAGGGTCAGTTACAAACTATGAAAGGGGGAAAGTTATAACTGTCTTTTACGTAGTGTGCGCTGCAGGCTCCTACATACTTCCTATGTTTATTTATCCAAGGAAGAGAATGTCACCTCAGTTGTGCAAACATGGTCGAACCGAAGTGACTTACCACTGCTCCAAGAATGGCTGAACAAACTAAGATCTATTGGTGATATGGCTCAAACACTTTCTGAAGTTTGCAAGACTGTCTTTTCGTATTAGACAATCATTACAGCCACATGTCTTTGGGAGAATACATATTTTGTCGAGAGAACTTTATTGCTGTGCTCTCCATTCCACCGCACACATCTCACAGAATGCAATCGTTAGACGTCGCATTTTATGGGCCTTTAAAAACCGCCTTTCGGAAAAAGTGTGACTTGTTTATGAAAAGCTATGCTTTGTACAAAATTAATCCGTACGATGTGACTTCTATATTTAACAAAGCCTACTGTGACACGACTACAATTCAGAAAAAGATTTCTGGATTTAAAGAGTCTGGAATTATGCCCATCGATCCTACCGTTTTTGAAGAAGAAGATTTCCTGGCTTCAGACTATAGTACATTGGATACCGAAAATGGCATTGTTACTGTGATGAATAATTCTACAGCTAACCCCATGAACCAAGATCAAACACCATCTGAGGCCAATAGTTTACCAGGAAAGAGCGCCCAAGTACAGAATACTACCGTACTTCTATCTGAATTTACAAATCCACTTCCAGGATCTAGCAATATTTTGACGCCAAGTAAATCTATAGTGTTTCCATTGACACTTCCAACAGCGACTAAAGCTAGAAAACGTGCGAACACTAAACAACACTCTGCCATCTTGACAGCAACACCTCTGAAAGCGGATTTAGTGAACAAGAAAAGAAAGGAAAGAAAAACTGTCAAACATTCCCAACAAAAAAAAAGACAGCTCAAGAATATCAAGAAACCAAAGATTGCTTTAGAATCTTCTTCAGATGAAGAAATTTTGGCTTCCAAGAGGAAGAAGAAGATTTATTTGAAATCTCCTACGTCAAGCTCAAGTTCAATAGGCAAATAGGATCTGGAAAATATTTGTCACGACGACAGCGACGATGACATTTCTCCAACAAATAAACAAGAAACATGTCTCATCTGTACAGAGTTCGGAAAGAACGAGATTTGGTGTAGATGTCGAGGTTGCGGGCAGTGGGCTCATAAAAATTGCCGATGTCCCAGATAAATATTTATGTGATTATTGTGAGCGAAAAAAGAAGATTCTCAAGCGTCTTGATTTGTAACTTTTTATGTACGAACTTTGGGTAATTTTTTTTATTTTTTTTTTTTGAAATAAACATTGCATTACTATAAAAATGTTGTTTTATAGTTTTGTTTTGTTGATTAGTTTATTTTGAAAGCAAAGCTTATATTGTTTTCGACCGACCGTTATTATCCCCATTGGTGACTGCCATTGCCCACAAGATGCGACCAATGGTGGTCAACGAAAGGTTTCAGAAATGTATGAAAATATGCCAAACGCTAAGAAGCGTGACAATTTATACCTTATAGCTTATAGACATAAAGTAAAGAATTATTTCGATTTCCGCTTAAGTGACTGCCATTCCCCCCGCCATCCTACCCTAAAATCCTCTAACAGAAATTTAGATTGTTTTTTCGTCCGGTTTTTATTGTACGTACTTGATGATACACTGTACTTCCAATCAGATGTTGGATTTGAATAGTCAAAACCAGCCAAAGAATAGTCTGATGAAAAGTGTAAGAGCCCTTCTGTATTGTCTATTTGGAGCAAGAAGAAGTATTTATTTCACTAAAATAGAATTGGTCTCAGCAGGAACGTATACAGGGTGGGTTTTTCCGATGTTTAGTATGGGGATCTCGAAAACTAGCGGAAATAGAGAGACGATTAAATGGGGAAAGAATTGCAGTTTTACGAGTTCAATTTAATGAGCTTTTTGTTTTTTGGAAAAAATGCATGGCTAACTAGATATCTCGCAAAAATAATTTTTTTTATTTTGTTCGGTGCCTATGGCTCTGTTATTATTGACTTAAAAAACAATGTGAAAAGGAGAAAGTTGTAGGTAATTATCTGCTTAATAATACAGTCTAACCGAATTTTTTATTTAAGCTATAATTTTTGAGTTATGGCGCAAACTTGTGTTTTCACTCGTGGAAACCATAGTCGGCCATGCTTTTATGAAAAAAACGATATACGACTTGACATAGTTATTTTTAAAAGTAAATAAATTATGGCCTTTTTTTTCATTTTCGAACTGTGCATGGAAACAATTGATAGATGCGCATCGCGTTTAATAATAAAATTAAGATTTTTCTTTTAATTTCAATTCAAAATTATAAACAGTTATTTTGGTGTGAAATGTTTATTCGGTTAGAGTTACAATTTTAAATAAAAATAATTTCTGAGAAACTAATAAACAGAGAATGACAAACGATCAATTAAAAAACAAGTGCCAATATAAAATACTTTCTCTGAAGCATAATAATAAATTCATGTAGTTTAACTTTTGTGTTCTTATTTCTAGGAGTTTGTTTTTGTTTTATAAGCTTATTTAGGTGCCGTGATGATGGACCTTCGCTTCTAGCAACCCGCATAATATTTGATTTTGTGAATAAAGCTTTGTTTACCATATAGTTTTGAGAAACGAGAGAGAGGCTGGAGATTTATTAAGTTTATTTTATTTTAAGTTGCGGAACCAACAAAGGTTCCTTGGTAAGTAAAAGAGAATACAATTTAATCTCCGGACACGATTTTGAAGTGTTTATCTACAGGGTGGTATTTTGGGTGGACCCTATATACAGCGTGTTCGTCGGTGTGGAGACAGGTCGACGAATTATATCGTTTTGTGTGGCACTACTGTCTCCTGGCGCCCTTTTGGTATGTCTTTTAGGCTTTTCGGCTAAAAGCTAAGTTTTAGGCTCAGGTAAGATCATCAAAGCCTGGGTTATTTACTATTTTGGAACCTACTCCCGTCTTCGACATGAGCTATGGGCTTGAACATCTACCGATATCTGGCTTATACGGGACTTGTGCATACTTTTGGGCATTTTCCCGTTACAGGTTTCCATTTGGAAATATTCAGTAGTCATATGTAAATTTCCAGTTAAAAAACAACTTTTATTGGCTCTTCACAGCTTTTGTAGAAATTTCCAAATGGCAATTGCACATTTCTACTAAATGATAACTGAAAATCTCTACTTGTTATATAGAAATTCCAGTTGTTATTTAGAAATTTCTCGTTTGTATCTAACAATTTCAGGCTGTTAGCTGAAATTTTTCGGTTACCATTTTTGAAATTTTCTATTGAAAAATATTGAAGATTTCCAGTTGTTATTTTCACGTAATATCTGGAGATTTCCTGTTGTCATCTGGAAATATCCAGTTATCAGTTGCTAATTTTCAGTTACAACAAAATTTACGTTGGCCCTTTGTTAAGATCATTTAGAAAGATCATACAAAAGCTTGGGGGATGCTGCATAGCAGGCACATGTAGGGTCAACACTGAAAATTTCTTTTGGTATGAGCACCTACTGTGATACCCAGATTGAAAAATGGTTAGCAATATATAAAATGATTATCCTTCAATTCGGAAGACAAGTTTTTGGTCAGCGTTAGTTCTCTTTAGAGAAAATTGCACTTTTCCTCCAATGAGTAGAACACGTTCAAGCGGAGTAACCTTCTACATACAACCCTTTTCTGCTCTAAAAATTAATAGATGGCAGCACTGTTTGGTGGCAAGAATGATAAATTTTGAAAAACAAGGTATGTACGTAGAAGCTTTCAAAGGGGAATACTGTCCATTGAATCTAGAGTACATACCGCTCAGTCTCAGCTGTAGATAACAGAGTGGAATATCTCTAGACGTCTAAACCGTAAAGTTTCAAGTAGTCGTCTCTGAGGTCAAATCTTTTCATTGTGTTTTTGGCTGGCAGAATCCTGGACTCGCTGAAGAAGCTGCTTGGAGGTTATGTATAAAGTACCTTGTTATAGCTCAGAACTGCAAGTTTCCAAGTAACCTTCGATTCTCAATCCTCTCATGAACGATTTAGAAGAGCGGAAATCCAAGAGCAGAATATCGCCATCATTTTCCAACGACTAGCTTAAACTCTGAATGAGACAAAACTTTTAGTACCTTATGCAGGATTCCCATTACTTATTAGTTTTCATATATGACTAAAAAATATTTAATATGGAATTTCCAGATTGAAATATTTAGAAAATGTTCAAAACTTTTCGGCTGCAGAATTGAAGTTAATGGTGCCAAAGCATTTTTGTTGATTGTTGATTAAAAAGATGACAGTTTCGGTCTTTTGTCACAGTGACATAACTGTCATCCTGATTAAGTTTTGAAAATAATTGTTAGTCTAACCTCCTCATAACTGACATTTTTAAATATTTTTAACTTTTTTTTTAAATCTAAATCTTCACAAAAATGCCACCTAAAAAAGACACCTCAAAACTCAACGTAAAAAATATAGAGGAAAAAGAAACACCGTTCGATCCGGTCCCTTATGAAACCAGAGATGTGTGCACATCGATATCGTTGTTATTGAGTCCAGAAAAAGAAATAGTAACAAGAGCTTTATGGGTTCTAACTAAATATGCAAACTTGAAAGAACCCAATGCGGAATTTCTATATAAAAACGGTATTTTAGCAAATCTCCTCGACCTTATTAATTATACAGATCTTACAATTTTAAGATTTACCTTAAAAGTATTAGGACAGATTGTATGGGATGTTCCAGCGGCAGCAAAAGAATTGTCTTTAGAACAATACAACACTCAAGTTAAACAAATCAATCACATTTTTATGACCGTGCAAGATCCGTCCGTTACGGAATTTTCGACTCAGATTTTGTCACGTGTAGTAAAAGATCCTTTGATGGCGTCATACGTGTTTAGAGCAGGTGTGGTTGCTCCTATATTTAAAGTTTTGCAAACTTTCGAGGATGCCGATATACAATTTAATACGTTGAATTTTTTTTATAACGTGCTGGAGGCTCGTGAAGCCGAATATGTTTTGCAGCTAACAGCCGAATTTTCGCCAAGAACGCTTTTGTGTTATTTGAAAAGTAAACTGGAAGAAATACGAGAAGCGACAATGAACATTATTGAGAAAATAACTTCGTGGAAAAGTGGTCCAATGCAGCAACTCCTTAGAGATCAGAACATAGTGGAAGTTTTGTTTAAAGTAATTTTAAATCCCGAATTTAAGGCTTTGCACAAAAAAAGCTTTTAGTGTAATACACACATGTATGGAATGTTTAGAGACCGCATCGTATTTCGTTAAATCTTTAGAATTTATACAATTCTGTCAGTGGGCAACGAGTTGTCCGAAAAAGTTTATCCTCCCTTCTGCTCTTATTATAACGTCCCTAACGAAATTGGTCGAATTAAGGCAACTCCTGTTTGATTTCTCCATCGAGGATACGGTTTTATCATTTTTTCGGATTAATAACGAGCTGGTATTTTATAAAACTTGCGAAGCAATTTCAAATATGAGTTCGCATCGTTATTGTTGCGAAAAAATGATCACGCCGGTTGTTATACAATGTTTGTTGCAGATGTTAACTAGAAGCGATGTACCAATTATTCCGTATCATGAAATTGCTTTAAAGACACTTTACGATCTTCTAAGACGAGACGGAAGAACTTTAAAATTAATTATAGCTTGTGGAGGAATTCCTTTACTGACTACGTGTTGGTTGAGGGATAAAAAAGAATACACACACGAAACTCTTAGCGTTTTAATGGAAATGCTGTACATATTTTCAGCGGATGCTGAATTTCGTAAGATAACGATGAATAGCATGCTTTATCAAATGCTGTTAAACACTTTTGATGACGTCTCCGATTTTTCACGTAAAGCCTTGTTAGTATTAAATCAATACGTGGATGACAGCGAATGTCGGCAGTATTTTTTAGAGTTTGAAGGTCCACAAATTGTTTTGAAACAAATAAGTTCAACGCCAGATGAGAAAACTCTTAAAGATATTTTAATATTTCTTCAGCGGATATTTTTATATAAAAAGGTAGGAATGGCTTTCTTATTGGCAGGCTGTTTGGCAGTTTTAAACTCAATCTGCGACGAAGCAAAAGAGGCAATTCCATTAATTAATCAATTAATTAGCATGATGTACGATTTATACCTGCCTATCAAGTTTCACGAACTGGGACGTTTGGAAATTACAGATCATCTTACAAGTCGATTTTATTTAATAAACGGTGTCTGCGCGGAAGGTTTTCCTTTTTTAGAAATCTTAACGGAACAAAATGCTTGTCCCATCAATATTATTTACATAGTGGATTTTACAGCGAATGTTGATGAATTAACACGCAAACCGATAAAGATTCCATCACCTCTCGAAACGAGATTGCCTTCAACTTCTTCTATACCGCCTAATACTGCTAGAAAATCAGGATCTCAAACCAGAAGACGATCGAGTATTTTGAAAAATACTTCTGGTGCAAAAACGCAGAGAGTTTCCATACAAATAAATGACTCTTTACAAGGAATTCCTGCTACTGAAGAGCGTCAAGAAGCTGAAGAAAGTTTTTTGACCTGTCAGGTACCTCCGCCAATTAATTTTGGTTGCATATCAGAAGATCCGTATTTGCCCAAATATGCCGAAAAGCTAAAGCTATTGTTGTACAGTAATAAAAAGTACATCATATGTTTCCAACATCAGGTTAAACTTATAGCACATTTTGTATCTGATGTTTTATCAGGACCAGATGGTGCTTCTGATCCGTTAGATTCGCACTGTCTCGATTTTCATTTAACAGCACTTAAAGAGAAATTGGGAACAAACTTAATACCGATTGGCTACTTGCGTTGCGGACACTACTGTGAACGAGCGTTACTCTTTAAGGCGCTAGCAGAAAAAGTCGGAGTGCCGTGTACATTAGTTAGAGGACGAGATCGCGTTTTTTATTGGAACGAAGTGCCCATAACAAATGAAGAACCTTATGCTAACCTTAATGATGAACAAAAAACCTATTTATCGTATGCTGTGGTGGACCTAATCAATAAAGTAGGAGAATTAATGTTAGTTGGAAGTGTAGAAGCTAACAAATATTGCGGTTTACTCGTGGATACCGATCGAATTAACGCTACCGTAAACGCAATAAAAGTGGATTCCGAGGTGGATTTGCACAAACACGATAATGCTTAAAGTTGTTCTTGAATAAATGAGCTTTTAAAAATCTGATTCGTTTCTTGTGTTAGTTTCTAGATTAGAAAAGATCTGATTTTGTAGCTAGCTTACAATTAAGAATTCTGCAAAAGTAATTGACACCAAAATCACCAGCCGTCAGACAAGTGACTTTTAATCAATTTCAGGAACAAAATTATTTCCTTCAAAGCATTGAAATTGAGTAGACAATCAATTAATAAAACGTCGAATGATATCACGAATGAGGATGAAAAAACGCAACCGCATGTCTGTCAAATGTTTCAATTCAAGTAGCACGAAGCAAGTTTTGTCTTGGCCGAAAAATTGAAAAAAAAGATGTCAGAGATGTAATACCCTTGACAGGCTTGTTTATGTTCATTATTTCTTAATCAAATAGTTCAACTCTTAATGTATCCTTGAGGTCAATTTAGAAATCGTAACAACAGTCATAGTCTTTGCTTGTCGGTATTATGATCTTAAAAGAATTTATAAACATTTGATTTTACCAAGAATTATTTAATTTCCGCTTATCATTTTGCTAATATTCAAAAGTGCCGGCATAACCAGAATCTTGTTAGCTCGCCTGGGAAAGTTTTCGACAACAAAAAGTGTTTCAACTGGTCAAAGATTTCCAGATTCTATTTCTCTGCACTTATGAAAGGTTTACAAGATATTATATGTTACAGTACGGAACAATTAGAAAAATAATGTGCAGACGTCTACAACTGCAGCACTAGATGAACCGCAGAAATATGATACAACGCATGGCCAAGGACAGAGCTAGTCAGACTAGAAAAAAATCTATAATTAAGAAAAGCTTGTTAAATTTAACTTTCATGAATAAGTCAGTACAAATCTAATTCGGAAATTGAGGAGGAAATTCTTGTCGTTCCTAAACATATGGTCCTGCACTTAGAAATATGAAAATAATAAACAACAGCATAAGATCGCTCAAGTCTACAGTTAAACTGTCCAACTGGGGTCTGGAAATTTACTACAACAATTCAAAGACGCTACACCGACACATCTCTGAAGGAAACGCCGTAAACCTCATCTTGTGCAGCCGCCATCCACTACGTTCAAGATGGAGGAAGAAACCATCAATCAACTTGTACCTGCCCAAAATGAATTAGGGAAAGCAATCGACAAATCATCGATTCATTTGCCGGGAAAACTAAAGAATATTTACGAGACCACCTACAAACACTCGAACAACCCTGGGATGCATTTGAAACAAATCACAGCCGCATAAGACAATTAAATGTTTCCGAACACAAATCAACCACTATAATCAAGTAAAAGCCAACTGCAAAGAAGCAAAGTAATAAATAAAAAAAAACTTCATATTATATATGGAAGGAAACTCTCGCATACATAACCTCGGAATTTTAAATAGCACCCTACTACTTGGAATATGTCATTGAAAAAAGAATAACAATAGCAATCTTTTGGTGTAATTATAATCAATCATCAAAATGACTTCACAATTCCAGAAAACGGTTGTTGTTGCTTTTCTAGTTGATTGTTCAACTGTTGCTTTTCTTGGTGGTGGTTTGTAATGTAATTTTATAATTTTATGCCATCTTAATCTTTTGAGGATATATTTAGTCATTTTCCTTTATTAAATTTTTAATTGAAAATATTTTCCAATTTATTTTGCACGATGTTCATTTAAACACACGAGTGGCTCCTTGTAAGAATTGTTTGCCGCGCCCCAGTTGTGCGGATTTCGTGAAATTGTGTCAGCTAAACACTGTTTCGAGTTGAGCTTGTTTTAACATAGGTAAATCTACGTCTAATTTCCACCGTATATTGGTGCGCGATATATTTATATACGGGCCCTGTGTGATCCCGTCTTTTAAGGGATAATCTACAGACTCGGGAATTTTGCCGCCTCGGCATGCTACAAGTTTCAACGGGCAAAAAATGTTTCATTATACAGACAGGGGTGTGAGTTCCGCTATCCTTATTCCACTTATGTTTAGTTTAGTTGCACCTGACTAGGCGTGGCTTTATTATTAACTGGCTTGACGCATGGGAGAAGCGCGCGAAGGAGTAGAGATCCATCCTTGAGCGTAAGAAGGTCGTCGTTAAATAAATTTCGCCACAATGAATCATATCATTGTGTTAAAGAACTATCGAAGCCCATCGATAGTGGTTCTTTTGAGCTATTTGCAATTGTCTAATCGGAGATATTTTATGAATTTTTGCGAGTAGACGAGAGTAAAAGTCCCAAGTCTTAATTTTGTGGGTGAAGTAGTATTTGCTTCAAGCGTGTCCCATTAAGTTTGGGTTTGTGTATACGATGTTACCCTAATTTTGGTTTGAAGGATAGTAAATATCGATTGCGTTTGGGAATATCGAACTTTCGTCGATGGAGAGTTGTTGCTGATAATCGTTTCATTTTAAATGCTACTGGCAGTGGTGAACACCTGTATTTAGTTTTGTGAAACTCTGTGTACACGTGCATACAATTCTTCGTGATTTAGAAAAAAAAACATTTCTACAGGCTGTATCGCGTATTGAAGTACGAGCGGGTCTTCGACCACCCCATCGACCGTCTTGGATTCAAGTCTGGTGAGGCCTCTCGTCAAGTCTAAATGCCAACAGTTTGATTAAATTTAAGGTAATTCTAAGATACTAGTTTTATTTGTTACCTTTTTTGTGTATTATAATCAGCTAAATATGTAGTTTTTGTATAATCAGACATTTGAACCAGTGAAAGGCGAGCTGAATAAGTATTGTCTTTAATGTTTTATGACCAAAATTTAGATTCATTGTCACGAACAAGAGTGGTTGATGATCATCGTTTGCTTTTTGTAAGTTTGTCGCGTAAGCCAAGTTGAGCAAGCAGCTGCAAATTGCTTAAGCAGAAAAATATTAAGCCTAAGATATAATAAATTCTCTTGATAGGTTTAAAGAGAGCTCAGAGTATAGATTGTTCATCATATCAGGGCGTTCTACATATGTACGGAGTGTTTTCTGGTGAGGAACCACACCAGCAAATGTGATGATTTTGGTATGGTTCATGGCGCCCATAGCAATTCTGTCACCCTGAATTTATAAGTGAGTTCTTTATTAAATCTCAATTTAATTTATGTTTGATTATTTTGGGATGACCTTAGTCTGAGCGGGCATTAAGGCCGCGTTTTCCGGATTTGTCCCTTACAGGTTCGCCCCATTTACGCCACTCCATTGATTCTTGTTTGGATAAAACATCATAGTACAAATACTGTTTTTTCGTCTCCCGTAACAATGGTCTTGATAACATCACCTGTGTGGTCACCACAAAGCGTCAAAGATGCCCTACTGTACTTAAATCTGCTTCAAAATATATTAAACCTTGAACAAGGCAATCAACTAGTGGACGAATGTGGTTTGTTTTTCCAGTAAGATGCTGCTCTTTCCCATTACGTATCGCTAACCAGAGAGTGGCTAAACGCAACATTTTCAGGTTAATGGATTGGGAAAAGAGGATCAATAGTGACCAGATCTCCGGATCTGAGGCCTCTTGACTTCTTTTTATGGCTCTATTTGAAGTCAGTAGTTTTAGAACGCAGCCTAAATATATTCAAGAACTAATTTCATGCCAAAATATTAGACGCGAGACATTTCAAAACGTAAGAAGAGTGTTCGAACAGAGTTATTATCTTGTGAGAATATTGTGAGAATTAGATGTATTCTAACTAACAAATAATAATTAAAACCATAACGAAATAACAATCAAATTTTCTCATTTGCCTTGTGACTTTGTGCTTGTAATTTTCCAAAACTTCAATCATTTTCAAAAGTGTATACACCGCTGCATTCCTAATAAAATTACGTATCACATGTAGGGCAGTGTCATTAATAGTCAAGGAGACGCTTTTTTTCTGTATTTCCAGTAGTTTTGAACTTATTAAGCTTAGCTCGTCTTAAAATGAACACGCTGTATGTACAGATATGATCCAAGAGAGTGGGGTGTGCACACGCAAAGCCATGTCTTCAAATGTCCAAATTTTTGGAGCTCCACATATTCAGACTGCTCAAACTTTTGAATTTCTCGTCTTCTAGGTCGAAAGATCTTTAATAATGGTTGCTGCAAGGTTCAAGGACGCAAAGATCTGACCGAGCCACTTGTTGCGATTCACGGTTGGGTTTTTCTCTCCCACCTGCAGTTCTCGAAGTTTGTGTTTCATGGAGAGCAGAGAAAGAAAAAAATCGGTAGGGCAGAGCATGTTTGCTCTTCTTTGTGTAAATTTAGATTTTAATTTTCTAGTAGGTAATTCAGTTATGGAAATCCCATTGTAAGGGTGCAATAGGTGAATTGCACTCACAAATTAAGTTTCGAAAGGCGCCTGATCAGAGGATGTCAAAAAAGAGAGAATTTTCGGCTTGGCAAAATTTGAAAAACAAACCAATTTTTTCTTGTAACTAGAAAGCAAAAGAAGATATGTAAATTCTAATTACACCAATAAACTGAGTTGAAGAAAGCAGATAAGAAATGTGTATTCGGTTTTTTTTAGCAATTTTAGTTTCTGACATATCCTGTCATTATCTCGAATTTGGACCACTCTGTACAATTTCTAGTTTTGAAATTTTAACTAGTTTTAAAATGTTCGTTTGTTTTGTAAATATGCCATTGCTTCTCGATACATACAACACCGCCAGTTAATTTCTTCAATCTGCAGCTTACAGCATCTTACAGACAAATCCTTCCGG
>VTPC01090027.1:516165-574890 GCA_011009095.1 Ignelater luminosus
AGGTAAGACTAATAAAGTAGCCAGCGGTCTGGGCAGTTGTAATTTCTTTAGTTTCTCACCAATTCTCCATTAGATGTATGTACTTCTTAAGGAAGCATATCATGAACGCACTACCATAACTTGGATTTTAGCCCTCAACTGGACCAGAAAACAATTTGGCTGCCTGACATTGATAAAAAAGATATGTAGGTCTGCACAATTGCTCAAAATTAATTAAGATGGCTGAGATAATTTAAAATGATTTTTGATGTCACCCTGTGGCATGACAGGTATCCAAATTATTAAATTTTTTCTTCATAATTAATTAATTTGGTTCCACATCACCGTGCTCCTCCAACGGAAGTTCAGAAATATTCGCCGTCTACAAAAATTGGACGAAAAGTCTTTCATATACAAGAGAAGCACACATAAAAAGAAGGACAAGAGAATAAAAAGAGCCTGAAAATAAATTAATTAATTAAAATTTGAAGGTAATACAAATGACTAAAACTAACCTAAGAATTGTAATTCGAAACAAAAATTAAAATATCAGCTAAGGCCCCTCATCACAGCATAGAATTCTCACACTAAATGCCTATAGTCAAGAAAAAGCCCCCCAAAAGATGCATTGAAGAGTATGTAACCCAAGCTACACGCAGCTTTTTCAATTAAATTTATAAGATGTGTAACATTAATTAATAGTAATAAAAAACCAAAATTAAAATAGGAAAACTTTTATAAGAATTAAAAGAATGAATGTTACAACTTTAAATATTTTGTGCGCTTTTTCAATTTTAAGTGAGAGTGAGACATACAAAGAATTCCATATTATTACTGCATACCTACTAACTTTAGATCGAACTAGGGGTCTGATAAAAAAACTAAGAGTTCTGATATTTCTAAAAGTTTGTATATTCCCGGTTCAAAAAACTTAATTGCTTACAAGCCGCGTTAACAACGACATCTATCTAAAAGTTGCGCAGGACATAATGACTCTAGGTCGTTAGAATTGTCCAACACACTGTACAATGGCCACGAATTAGGTATATTCTCTATCTGGATTATTAAAATTGGTATAAAGTGTTTTACTGCCGCCTCCCATAGACCACCAGCTGTCAAGTCTCCTAAACCTTTAAGATGAACTGCCTTTGAAACAAAACAGATAAATGCACTTTTTTGACATAATATTTTAATATTAAGCAACTACGACACTTTGTTTTTCACTGGTGATGGACCGGAAAATTCTAACCCCACCGTTTGAAATAGGAGACAAGATATTAGTCTATTACTTGGCAATGGTGCTATGGGCACATCAGTATTCATTAAATCGAAAGTAATTTATGCAATTTTTAACAGTTTGTTTTGTCAAACGTTTCCCCCCTATTATCCAATACCACTGTCTGACAGGCGTGAGTAGCAATTTGTGATCCATGACGCAATATTAAAACAAAAAGATCCGGTTTCTACTCTCCCTTCATTGACTAATGAAGCTTCTTTAAAGATTTCAACAAGTATAGCGTTATCGGATTGCCATGGTAATTAGAGCACAGTTGAACTTAGTGAAGAAAGTAGAAACCAGCCAAATGTGTATAAGTGAACTGGATTTTTGGAACACAAGAGTATTGGGTGCTTAACATTATATGAAAGAGTACTTTAATCGACCACCTACCCTTCCCTTGTTATTATCGACAAGAGGTTTCAGTAAAAAGAGAAGTCTAGCACGCCTGGCTGTAAGATTATGATAAAATCTAAAAATGCAAGCAATAACGTGCTTTAATTTGAACAAATGCGAATATCTACGAGGATAATTTGAAAGTTCTCGGAATGACCTATACGCAGCGCTAGTAGCATCAAGTTGTTAATGTCATTTTAACATTTTATAATTCAATACAGATCTGCCAAAAATTCATTTTATTGTATCAACTCATCTGTGTGAAACAAGTGCTCGCAAAGGACGCCAGACTTGTGTTGTCAAAATGAAGAAAACAGTTCGGTCAGTAATTAAGTTTTTTCATTTGGAAGGCTTATCTGCGACTGGAATTCATGAAAGGTCACAAAGAGCATTAAAGGAATATGTACCATCATTTTCCACTGTTTCAAACTGTTTAAACGTGACCGTACTAGTGTGGAAGACAATCCCTGTAGTGGATGCCCAGAAAGTGCTACAACTACAGAAATGGTACTATACACCGTTCACGATGTTTCTGGGTCGTAACACGCCATGCTTTCATTTTGTTAGGTTGGAAGTGTTTTTTTTTTGAAAATTGTCGTATCTGCAGCTGCATTTGGCACTGTTGCACGATCAGAAATTTTGCATAAACGTTTTATACCGATTAGTTTGGTTTTGTTAAGAAGAAATCAAGATTTCCTTATATTTACAGACTTACAAAAAAAGACAACAGCGTGAGGTTAAACTGTCATAAAATTCCACAGCCATATACGACCCAGAAACATCGCGAACGCTGTATCTACATAATGTGGTCCTTGCAGACAGGAAATTAAAGGTTGCTGAGTTAGCTAAGGTTGCCGGCATTTCAACTGAACGCGTTTACCATATTTTAACATAAGATTGACAATGAAAAGACTGCGCAAGATGGATGCAGCATTTGTTGACCATCGATTAAAAATGCATTCGACTGCAAATATCGCAGAGTTGTTTGGACCGTTTCAATAAGGCTAGAAAGGATTTTTTACGGCGTTTTGTAACTATGGATGAAATTTGTATTCATCGCCATATACGGGAGACAAAGCAGTAGTCGAGACAGTGGACAGAAGCTGATTGTTCAGCTCCAAAGAAGGCTAAGTCGGTTTCATTAGCTGGTAAGGTTATGGCGTCGGTGTTCTGGGGCTCAAGCGAAATACTTTTGATTGATTACTTGAAAAAGGGTCAGACCGTTACTGGAGCATACTATGCAAGCCTTCTAGACAAATTAAATAAAAATATTAAAGCAAACAGAGCCGGTTTATTAAAACAAAAAGTGCTTTATCATCAGGACAATGCAGCTCGTCACAAAAGTGCAATCGCAATTGCTAAAGGTATGAATTGTGGGAACATCCACCGTCAGACTTCCACCTTTTTCCAAATTTAAAAGAATTTGTGGCTGGATAGCATTTCAAAACAAACGAAGAGAACACCTATTTTGAGAAGCTTCCGGAAGATCATTACAAGAAAGGGGTAGAATTACTGGAAAAACGTTGGACCAAGTGTTTCATCTTAGTTAGTCATTTTGTCAGTACGTTTTGCTCATAACTCAAAAGGATTTACATACTTGTAGATAATTAAGATTAATATACTGATATAGAATTATAAAATAAATATAGAATAAATGCGTGTTTATATAAAAGAACAACTGTAATTGTGTATTTCTTCAATAGGCACTAACATTTCCAAAAAAAATGTCCAAATCTTGTGTGTTCATCGTTTTATCTTTATTGTTTATTACTGGAAGTTGCAGTTATGAATATTCACCTGAAATAGTTAAACAACTGCAACTATCGTCTGATCCACGAGATTTCAGCAACCTTATAGATGATTTGGCTAAAAATGGCAGCAAATGCATTTCCACTCCATGCATAGATCTGCTAAACTTATACGTTAAGGATTTACTGCCTTTAAAGCTTCGGGTATTACAGAGAAAGGCTTTATTTTTTAATTATTTGATTTCTAAATGCAAAATAAAACTGACTTTTTTTTAAATATAGTGTTCGATGAACTGCTACCCTACCTTCCGGATTACTAAGTGAGAACTGAGCAGTTTTAGATATTTTTCATCAATGTCTAAACATACACGATGAAACCTTGCAAATACGTGAGACGTACTGTCTTGGCAGTTTGCAAATTTCTAATATAGCAAAAGGCAAGAGTAGTATTCAACATTTGGTAAGTACTATTTGCTGTATTCTTTTATAATAAAGACAAGGCATAATTTTCTTTTAATAATTGGTTGCTAAATTTTGCTTTTTTCCTTGGCTGTTTTACCATTTGCTGATTAAATTTCCCGATCTATCAGATACATATATTCTACACAAAGCCTAAGTTAAAACATCTGGGAATGCAAAACATAACCACAACGAACTCCTGTTTTGTTACTTTTTTTCAGATTTTGGCCGCCATGTTCCCGAGATGATATAAAAAAACTAAAAGTATACGTTTGTCTTATTTTTTGATGTAGAATACGATTCTAAAGTAAAAAAAAAATTGAAAACTTTCCAATTTTCGGAGGCCATTGTCAAAATGTTCCCGAAGAGTTACCAAAAAACGAAAATACCACGTCGTCTTTAATATTTGATGTAGAATTCAAATTTGAAGTCAAAATTTCAAAATTTTACAAAAAATGCGGACATACATACAGACAGACAGACTTCGCAAATTCAGTAACGACTCCTACGGAGTTCATTGAAAATGACAAGGTTTGTGACAAACAGAAAAATTGAAAGTTGGTTATTGGTATTTTAAAGATAATAATTTTTATTTTATCAGATTTTTTTTATTTTGCTCTTAAAAATCATACAAAAATAGCCATAATAAAATTGTTTGTCAATTTTGAAAAATGTTCATCGATCGTTACGAAATTTAATTGTGTCGGGACAAAGCCTCTAAACAAAATTGACGCAGATACGATTTGATCGTGTTGCTTTATCACCCCCACCCTGACATAATAGCAGGGAGTATCTTATTTTATTAATTATTTTTACACCACTAAACTTTACATTATATACCAAAACGCAAATCAAAATTGTTTTTTTTCCTAAACTATTTCAGTTAGCAAAATCGAGCAACAAAAAAAAATACCCGAAATAAGAATGTCCCATCTGTGGAAAAAGTTGCAGAAGTATAGACCAAACCGTTAGAAAAATCTGAACTTCTTTGCATATGAATGATCGGCTTTTGACCACCCACAAGTAAAAGACTGATGTCAAAAAATCCCTTTTTCCAGTACACATTCGCATCCCCAATTTAATTCCAATCGCTGAAAGCACACGTTGACGTCCGGTAGCGCCTTAAAGGAGCACTTTTGGATAGAGGTAAGTTTGGTTAAATGGTCCTATTTTGGTCTGGGGAATATGTGGTAGGACGTTGTACAGATCTTTTAGAGACACCCTGTACAAACAAACTTTTTGTAATTATGCTCCGCTTCGATGCGATTTCAGTTGTAGGTGTCTGTGGCCGGCGGGGGAGAGGTGTCTGGAAGAAAGCAACGACCTTGGTGCCTCACCTCGGTCGCTCCTTCAGTTGCCTTCACAATGGGTGCCTTTCCCCGTTGCACAACGTGTGATTATCAAATTTCTTGTCAATGAAAATATCAATGCAGTTGAGATTTATCGTGATTTACCCGCAAGTTCAGAGAAAGTACCCTTTTATGGCATCGAGTAAAGCAGTGGTGTAGTAGGTTTAAGAAAGGACGTGATTTCAGAAAACATCCAAGCTGTTCGAGAACTCATTGAAGGTGAACTCGAAATTTCGTACGGAAGTGCTCGACCAATTATTTGAAAGACATGGGATCAGAAGTGTTTTGCTCCACCATGATAATGCGAAACCCCATACTGCAGTTTTAATCCAACAACATGCATTGAAATGCTCTTGCACATCCTCCTTACAGCCCAGACCTCTCAACTTGTGACTTCTACATGTTTGGGTCTCTCAAGAAGGTTCTTGGTGCGCAATTGGCTTAAGACACGTCCTCCTTCATTTTTTGACAACGACATTAACAAATTAGCAATCCGCTGAAGACAATGTATAGATAAGATGGGTAATTATGATGAAAAATAGTAAAAATCTAACTTTGAATTAATTTTGAAAAATAAAGTTTTTATTGCAAAAGGCTCGTTTATATTTGATCCATCCTCGTACTTTCTAACTTTAATTCTATACTTATTTGCTCCATTACCAAATTGGTCAGATTTCCTTTCTCTTCTGTTTTAGAGATTTATTAAGGTATAGCTAATTTGATTATTTTTAGTTGCTTAGTGAGTCAAAACGAAAAAACAATTGTGCTATTCTGATAAGTGGAGTTACATTTTTTGTAATATCTGGTTTGCTTGTGTCCTACAATTATTTAAAGTTGAAAGATAGTGGAAAGAAGTTTTACATATTTTTTTATTATTTCTTTCATTTCTTTCGTACAGCTTACCATTTTAAAGAAAATAATTAAAATATTATCGATATTACTCATTACATGGATATCTGCAACTTGTTCCTAAACGAAAACCATTTACAAAAAACTAAGTTAGCTTTGTCCGTTGCTAAGGAAACGTTTTGATTTTTTTTTAATGAACGCTTATTCTTATCTAGTGTTTTGACAATTTGTCAAAAAAGTTCACTTTTGCTTTCCTTTTTTAAAAGTGCTATTTGTAAGTCACAAAAATGGTAAACTATTCTAATTCCGAGATGACCGATATGCATTTTATTTATGGTCTTGCAAACGGTAATGTTGAAGAAGTCAGGTGTATCTACCAAGCAAAGTATCCTAATCCTGTTATGGCAAATAGTCATTACAAATATTCATCGTCGACTATCTGAATGTGGCAGTTTTAAACATAATACCTCTGAGGAAAGACCTCAGAATGTTAGAAGTCCGGAAACTGTTCTACATGAAATCAAAGAGAATTCAAAAACTAGTACGCGAAAGATTGGTGGAGCATTAAATATCTGCCACAAAATGGTATGGCAATTTTAATAAATAATTTGTTATATCCCTACCAGGCACTTTATTCCACGAGATTATCCACTGCGCATGGAATTTTCTCAATGGTATCTTCAAAAAGTTGCAGCAAATCCTCAATTCCATTCACAAATTCTTTTTACAAATAAAGCAGATTTTTCCAGAACCGCAATAAGGAATTTCCATAATAATCATATTTGGGAAGATGAAAACCGCGATGCTATTACTGAGTCGCATTCTCAGGAGTAAGTTTCAGTTAACTATGGGTCGGTATCATTGGCGATTATTTAATAGGACCATTTTTTTACCAGGGTGCCTTAACGAAAATGTTCCTCTTTTCTTACATCAACAAATGTGGTTCATGCACGATGGTGCTCCGGCCCACTTCAGCATATTGGTTCGTGAATATTTAAATACGATTTACCACAATCGCTGAATAGACCGTGGAGGATCACTGATTTTATTCCATAAGTAGTTTTCGCACTGTATATATAATCGTATACCCTTCTACCTTTACGGTGGGTGGAGGGTTAGTTTTCCATTACTACCTGCTAATAATTACACTTCATCTATAAACTAATGTACTTTACTTTTTCTTATCTTTAGCTGTCTTCTTTGCTCCGTCCCATACTAAGCCGCGGTCTTCTAGTAACTCTGTGACTTGCATATCCCACGTTATCCTTGGTCTTCCTCTGGCTCTTCTGTTCTGTATTCTGGTTTCCCATATATTCTTTACCAGTCTATTGTTACCCATACGATTAAGATGTTCAAACCATTTTAACTTTTGCGTATTCAGGGTCTCTATAGGGTTTCCACTTTTGACTGTTGTCTTATCACATTACTTCATCTCCGTGGCTTGCAATCTGCTTTTCTGCGTCCTGTTTAGGGTCCAACTCTCAATGCTATATGTGAGTATCAGTCTAAACAGTGTCTTATATATTGACTTGTTTTTTGTTGTATCTCTTTTCTTCCGATGAAAGTATTTCTCAACATATAGTATAGCCTTGTGGGTGCTTCAATTCTTGCTTGGATTGCTCGTTCTTCTGTACCCTGCCTGTCAATTATGACACCCAAGTACTTAAACGTTACTACGTCTTTAATTTTTTCTTTATACATAACAATATTAGAATTACTTATTTCGTTGCCTATCTGCATAACTTTAGTCTTTTTTATGTTAATTATATGTTCAGGTTCTCTTATAAATCACTTTCATTTTCTGCGCACAACACTAAATCGGCGTAAACTGATATTTCGGTTGGTACCAGTCTATTGTAACCCACCCATAGTTTCTTCATTTTATTTTTGGTTTCCTTTATTATGATGTCCATCATCATTATAAACAATATCGGACTCAGTACTCCTCCCTGTCGTAGCCCCTCTTCTATGTTAAATTCTTCAGATTCCATGTTATTTGTTCTTAGGCTCTTGACTGCTGTAATAAGATGGTGGGGTATTTGTCTTTCTTCTAAAGATTTCCATAGTTTATTGGTAAACTTATTTCCACTTCCCAATCCTTAGGTATTTCTCCGCATTGCCATGCCTTATTTAGAATCGCTTTTAGCAATTTCATTCCTTTTTCACCCATCTGCTTAATCACTTCCCGCGTGATTTTGTCGTGACCTGCCGCTTTTCCATCTTTCACATTTTTAATGGCTTCTATAATTTCATCATCCGTTATCATTTCTTCTGTCGTGTTGCTTCTTTCATCTTGTATATTGTCCACTTGTATCTGGTCTGCTTCCTGTCCATTCAATAGATTCTTGAAATATTCTTTCCATCTCTTCAGTTAGTATTCTGCTCTTTTCGTTTTTAATTTGCTTAAACATTATCTGCTTTTCTTTTCTTAATTGCTTAATAGTTTTATAATAGTTATTTATATAACAAGAGTGTAAACTTGCCGTTTTTGAACGAGTAGGAAGTAAACCCTACGAGTTCAAAAACGACAATTTACACTCAAGTTATATACAATATTTTTTGCACAACCGAATTTTAAATAAAATAATAAAGAAAAACCAATGACGGTAAATTAAAAAATGAAGTTGGCCAAGATCATAGGACCACGTAATGATTTCATTATAACATCGATACGGCGAATTAATTGCAAATGTTTATAATTGTCAACTTTCGACATTGACAACTAGTTGTAAACCGCCAACTTTACAAACAGTCGTGCAAAAAATAGCTTTTTATTACTTTGACTGTCTTCCTCAATTTTCCCCAATTTTCTTCCCGAATTTCTCCCATTCGCTTTTCTTTGCTGTTATAACGGCATCTCTCACTTGTTTTCTAATTTCTTTGTATTCCTCATAATCCTCTTGTCTTCTAGTTCTTAGATATTTTTTCCATTTACCCTTCTTTTCTTTAACCTTTTCATTAATTCCCTTACTCCACCACGAAGTTGGTTTTAGGTTTTTGTTTTGTCTTAACGTTCCGCATACTTTCTCAGCTGCGTTCAGTACTGTCTGTTTAAAGCTGTTCCAAGATTCTTCCAGTTTTATGTTTATTAAGTGTGGCATAATCCTTTTTGATTTGGCTTCTAAATCTTTCACTCACTTGTTTTTCAGGGAGTTTATAATTTTGAATTACTACCTTATTTATAGTATTCAGTCTGCCTTTGGTTTTTTCTCGTGGGTCTGTATTTACCTTAATCTTAATCTTGGCTTCCACCGCCCTTCTTCTTTGTTTCTGTAATACCCAATATGTCAACATTCGCTTTTGTAACCTCTTCCGCGAGTTGATCTTTTTTAACATATAAGCTTCTTATATTCCATGTGGCGACTCTCCATATTTCCTTTTTACTTTTTTGTTTTAATACAATACCCGACCCATTTCCTTTTCCATTGCCGTGTTTCACTTCTTGTTTTTTGACCTTTATGTTAACTGGGTCTATTAGTTTTTTGAACTATATCTTGTCTTGGTTATTTTTGTTAATTGAGGTTGTATAGTGCAAGTACAGAATCTTACTGATCACGGAAATCAGATACCGAGATCCGGCAGGGAAAGACAAACACAAGATCAGCCTTCGTACAAATAGTGCTCAAATCGAAAAAGTAACAAATTACAGGTATCTAGGAACTGTAATTAACGGAACATGTAACCAAAACAATGAAATAAAAAGACGTATCGAAATTGCCAGAGCCACTTTCATAAAAATGAAAAACTTTTTCTGTAACCGTGACATAAATATCCCTCTGCGATTAAGAATGTTGAGAAGCCACGTGTTTAGCATCCCATTATATGGTATTGAAGCGTGGACTTTCAAACAGAACAACATCAAAAATATTGAAAGTTTTGAAATGTGGTGTTATCGCCGGATACTAAAGATAAGATGGATTGACAGGGTGACAAATATAGAAGTAATACGTCAGATAGGGAAAGAACCAGAAATTATGCTGATTATAAAAAAAAAGAAAGCTTGAATGAGAAGGCAAAAATACATCTTACTGCAGAACATAATGCAAGGAAAGATTGAAGGAAGAAGAAATCCAGGCCGTAGAAGAATGTCTTGGATGCGAAATTTGAGATGGTGGTTTGACTGCACCATAAACGAGCTGTTTAGATCAGCTGTAAATAAAATTAGGATAGTCTTGATGATATCCAATCTCCGATAGGAGCGGCACATTAAAAAGAAGAAGTGTCCCCTTCTGGTGACCTTTCACTCATTGTTTTACCATCTCTGCTTTCCCCCAATTCCTGTGTTTCTTCTGCTCCTTTTTTCGTTTCAAGGTTGTTAGCGCTGTATATTTCGTTATTTATTATCAATTTGTCATATCTTAATGTAGCCTTGTATCCTTGCTATCTCGACTCTTTTAATACATATTTTAATTATTTTCTTTAAAATGGTAAGCTTTACGAAAAAAATGAAGGAGGCCTTTTTTGTTTATAATTGGATGGCAATTAATAATAAAATAATACTTTCGGAAAAATCAGTGGCGTAACAATTTCTTTGTTAAAATTATATCGGAGCGTAGCCATACTTACGCCATTAGTACTCTCTTTTTTTTAGAAAGCACTACTTGCACCTAAAAATCGAATTTGATGACATAGAAAAATTGGTACCCATAGACATGCGGTCGGGTGGTCAATGGAAGTGTTGCGGGGAGATATCTCGCGCTCTCGAATATTGTATTCTTATGGTGACGGCTATACCAAAAATTAATAGCATATGGGCCAACTAGCGATTTTTAAACAATAATTCTAAAATCTAACTTTGTTTATTCACAAAAAAAAATTAACTTTCTACTATAACAAATTGTGATGCCTTTACTTTTATTGTATAAAAAACAGATTAAGTAAAGTAATTAAAATATTAAGTTTTATTAATTAATTAATATTTCATACAATTTGGTTTCTAAATCATTCATTTATGATATTTTCAAAGTAAGCATTCCAAAAAACCTTGTAAATTATGTTAGTTTTTTTCTTAAACATTTACAAAATCTCCAAGACGGCTTAGCCGACAAAAGTTAAATTTATACATTTTAATCAATAATCACAAACAGTTCATCGATAAGCTATACAACTATCATAAGAATTAGCGCTACGGTTTTTGAGGAACGAGCCTTCAAAGCGAGGTGTCAAGGCTTATTACTCTGAGAGTAGTCTAGTTATACTACTAGTCATAAATAGAATCGTAAAATCATATACTGACGATTGAGATGTGAGCTGTAAAAACAGCATTTAATAAGCACTAAATTTGTCAAAATAATATACATAAAACTGTACCGTGTGTCAAACCAATTTTAATTATTAATTTAAAAACTTTTTGACTCGCCTACGTCCTTTAGGGAATATTCCTGTTATCTTCTGTTTACCAACTTAATGATCACAGTCACACATTCTTATCTTAGTAGAATATTATATTCATGTGAATCATTTTTTTCTACATTTTAAAAGATTTTAGCCTTCTCAGTTTTTTTCCATCGTTTCGTTTTTTTTAACATAATGTTCATAAAGCTCACTCTGAGATCTTTATAATAAAAAGTTTCTTAATTGGGTAATCTAGAAATGATCATTCAAAACATAAATTGCACTCCTGTTATCTAATAAATTTATTTATATGTACGTACATGGAATTTATCAAAGGTTCTTTACACATGTTATGCAAAGCACTTTCTGGCAATGGCTCTCAATCAAATTTCCATAGCAATATTCCGCTATCATTGAATTTTAAATAAAGAGGCCTCTTTGCTTTTGTAACAATATTCGTTACGGTATATAATAGCGATTGATTTGCAAGTTTCTATGCTATGCCAAAAAGAAAAAAAAAATCAAAAGTTGATGTAATTTCCGATAAAATAGGAATTCCAACTACTATAAAATGAATCACGACATTCGGCAATTACCTTTTACTCTAATTCAAGTAGTTTTAGTTGCTTTTAATTTTTTTTCGTTTTTATATATCAAAGCTAGAAAAAGTTAAATTATTTCTTTGTCAAGTAAATAAACAGAAAACACGAAACAGGAAGTTTCTACGAAACAATTTTCTTTCTTTCCTCTTATGATATTCATTTAAAAGGTTTAAATATAACAGACCGCGTGCCTGATACATTATTATGAAGAATAACAGCTGACGTTACTGTTGATTTATTAATAAACTCGTGTTTCAGCGAATTTGTACACCTTAAAACACAGTGAAAATATTCTCGATAGTTGTCCCATAACGAATAATTTTCTTTCAATAAAATCAAACAATCTCTCTTTTCCGATATACACTCAAACCTTTCTTGCATTTTCAGGGCGAAAAGCAACTCTATCCTGCAATCCGAGAACTCGTGCGGGGCTGGAAAAAACTTTCCAAGAAACTTTTCAGAGAGTTTTAGTGAAGGGAGAGTCATAAAAGAACGGCAAACTAAACTACAATAAAACGAAAAAGAAAAAAACGATTTAATCATGCCCGCCGCCTTTGTTTCTCCCTATCTAACAAGGCGTAAAATAAGGATAAAAATACCTGTCCTATTATAACTTGATCTTGTATGCTAACCTTGATTAAATTTGCATAAAGGATATCTGGATTTTTAAGCGAAATGTATAACAATATTACGTAAAATGAAGCGTGTTGAAACATTTTTTTCCGATGCCCATAAATAGTTAAACAGTTATTAATAATTCAAGTAGAGGTAATTGGACTAATATATAAAGAGGACGGACGTAATTACGTTTCAAGTTTAAAAAATGTACAGACACAAAAAGTAATCAAACTTTATACACTAACTAAAAGTGGAATATTAAGTGAAAAGCACGCACATGCACAAACTGTTCAAAATTAACCTAGAACTTGACACCTGTTCATTAAGACGTTCAAGAAATTGATCAAAGTTGTAAAAGTAAACAAAAGATTGATGCAACAGATTTTCAGTAAAACTCGTTGTGTATGTGTATACGTGAAACAACCACAACAAAAAACAAAGTCGTTCCTAAACATATTTATGATTCATCTTCCTGCAATAAAATCACAATAAATTTTCTATACGTAATCACGCGTCGACTACACTACATAACCTAACAATTTGAAAGCTCGAAATACTTATAGCATGCTTAAACAAGACGGCATAAGTTCAAAACTAGGACTGACCTTAAGATACGGACACTTGGAAAAACTTTCTGGCCTACATGTTATCACTCAACAAAAATCCTGCGTACTTTAACAAGTTGCGAGAAGTTAGTTAAAGAAAAGGGGTTGTAAACGCGTATAAAAAAGTTTTAGACCCCGGACTCTTACGAGCATGATCCAATATGGAAGTACTTTAGTTATAAAATAGTCTGTTGCGCAGCCTGCAAACAAAATCAATAATCTACCCCCTGCTTATATTGTTCTTTACACTTACTTTACGCAGCTCGCATTATCAGTGCAAAATCACTTCCTAACTAACCACTGTCCGCAAACTTTAACGTCAAACTGCGACATTACGGTAAAAACAAAAGAGCCGCGCTTTGTGAACACACTTTGAAAAAAGTCTGTAATTGCCGCACTTCGAATTCGCACACAGCCCGCCTTCTAAATACAAAGTTCCGAACTTTTCGGTTGTGCCTTTCGTGCAGGTTAGAAGCCGAATAAGCAAGCGGCGCGTTTTCTTTTTCCTATGGGGAAGCTGAAATTCGGGGCAGTTAACTTTTTTTTAAAGCCGAATAAAGTTTTATAAAAGTGCACGTAAAGTACAGAAGTTTTGTGAGATATGTCATGCTGTAAAAACTTTGAGTACTTGAATAGCGCACGCGCTTCAAGATTAAAATAAATAGATTAGGCTTATTTATATCCCCGTTTATTGTGTCAACTAATTTCAGAACATATTTGCTTTTTTTATTTCCATTTAACAACAACACATCTTGTTTACTTTTCACCTGATTTTAATTGCATCACAGGGGTAAAAGAACAAAGTTTATTATTTTATTTCATAACCAAGGACATTTCTATTAGTAGGCAGTTTTAATTTCTATAGGAATTGCGATCAAGTAAGTAAAACAAAAGAGCCATCGCGAACGCTAGATTAAAGTGCTACCTACTACAACTCACTAATGACTTTTTTACTAGCAAACGCGGGAGGATTTTATTGTACCCTTCTTCCACGTTTCTAATAAAAGAAAATGTTTGGTATTTAATATTTTCTTCTATTTTTTCATTTTGAATGTTATTGATTTAAATCATCCCATCATAAAAATAAAAACAAAACAATACATTTCATACATAGACAACCAAACGGAGAAAAATGAAATGTTATAAGAGAAAATTGAATTCCTAAAATATTTAAAAATAAAAAGAAATAAAATGGCAAAGAACGCTACAATATGATGGACAGGAAAGATTGGAAAGGAAGTTTATTTATAAATCGCAAAATGTCAGTCATCATTTTACTTCAGTTTGCAAAATAAAAAGAAAAACGTCAGAATCAATTTTAACCGAAAAATCACAATTATTCTTTTAATTTCACTGTAAATATAAAAGAAAATCTTGTTACTGTATTCATTTGTTTTTTCTAAAAACAATTAAAATAATAAAAGCAACAAAATGGGCTTAACGTAAAGTTTATGGGCAAGCTTAAAATAAAAGCAAATAAAAATTGCACTAAACTTCTAACCACGTTCATCCCATACAACCAACAGGTGGTTGTCAACACGACCATTAAACATTTGAAGGAGCGTCCCAATATATCCAAAACGCAATTTCGTTGGTCGATGTCAGTAAAATATTGTGAAACATTTTCTTTCTTTCGGGTTTTTTAATATAAAAAATATTTTTGTTTTCGTTTTTATTTTATTTAAGAAGAATCTCACCTTTTGTTCATGATTAAGTTCGGTGTCAGATACCCTTTTATAACTGACCTAGCAGGGAAGTAATATCTAATCAAGAAGCTTGCCCAAAAGCAATAGCCTAGATAATTATTTTCGAATTTATCAAAGTTTGTTAGGCTACAAAAAATGAATTTGGAGTTCTTTCGGAATAAAGCTTGTTTTGTATAAACTATCGTTTTGTTACGGACGCCCTTTTTGTTCTTGATTAATTTTAAAAAACGTTCTGGGTCGTGGTTTACCTTATCTTAGTTATATATTTTGGGTCCATATTTACTTTTTTGAGTTTTCTTTTAGGCCTGTTTTTAAGACCTGTTTAGGTAGAGTTACAAGTCTTTTGAACTGGTTTAATTCCTTAAATCGTAAATACCATAATTAACAAACATAAAGACCGACAAAACAAAAAAAGTTATTCAAGTTTTTTTTTGGTATTTAGACACATATACAGTATGTCCAAAAGATCGTGTTAAGCACGGGGATCTCGGAAACGGTAAAAAATAGAGATTAGGTTAAATGAGAAGAATTGTCCAGTACATTAAGATCAACTAAGTGATAAGATTTGAACTTGAAGTCTTATTGTTGATTAAAATTAAAACAATACACTATTTATTATTATACACACAACACATCTCAACATGTCATTTTACGGTCAACTGCAAAACTTTCTAACCTAACTTCTACACCATCTATAAAAGTAAATGTAACTAACGCAGTAGCGTAACATAAAGATTCTTAACACTAAAGCCGCGTGCTCGCTCTCGGGCACGCAACTCGTGCATAGGGTGTACGAGATAACGAGCCGCGAGACCACAGATTACATAAAGTTATGTAATCTGTGCGCGAGACAAGCTGTACTACGCGCACGAGCCGCTGGCTTGCCAGGTTCGCTCTGGTTTCGGTACTTCAAAGAAACAGCGTGTCTAGACTGGCAAGTCTGTGGACGAAATTTAATTTTATTTAGTTGGCTCGTAGTGCTCGCCTACATGTAAGGGGGTAGCTTCATTTAAATCATTTTAATTTATAATATTAATTAATAATTAATTATTGATAATTTAAAAATGGAGTGTTCAAATGAACTTGTAATGCAGTTTATAGAGCTATATAAGCAGCAAAAAGTGCCGTGGGACAGCACAAATAGAAATAGAAAGCAACGAATGCATTACAATAAAGCTGGCACTAACAGCTAACAAAAGATCGTCATCACTCATCTTCTATTTTTATAAATTTAGTTTAAGTTCAAAATTGATTTGATACTACGAGTATTGTTCGCAAACCACCCGAACCTTCCAAGTCGTTTAAACGTTTAAGTGTGGACGTTATACTCGCGAGTCCCGCAAGCCTTGCGAGCACGTTCACGCGTATGTGGACGCAGCTTTAAGATCCACCTCAAAAGTTCTAAAAAACGTATTCATTTAAGCACCACAGAAGAAAAATCGAATTTCTTCATTTTCTTCATTTCCTTATAACTTTTTTATTTGAGCAGATAGGTTAATAATTCTTTGACATCTTTAAGGTATTTTTCTTGTAGATTACTAATAAACTATTAAATTTTCGATCATACTTTTTAATATTGGCGATCTAACCTCAAATTATTTTTTTAATGCAAGTCGTAAAAGGCAATGACATTAATGGAAAGGGCTCCTAATTTCCTTTCCAACAATACCAGGTTTGATGTAGCTATTGTTTAAAGTTTACATTTATATTAATTTTTTTATATATTGTTGTTATTTGTAGTTTTACGAACAGATGACGCTACACACCTCCTCCACAACATAAGTCATAATGGAGGGGACAACTGTCTAAGAGTAGCGTCACTTGTGCTCTGTAGCTCACAAAAATAAGTTAGTGCATAAGTCAACAAAATTTCATCATCATAGTTCAACCAACAAATAGAATTATAAGAAAAAATATATGTCGAGTTTGAAATAAATAACAAAAAATGCAGTCCACTTTCGATTACGTAACAAGCTCGAACGTAATGGTACATTCGAGCCGGATTAGTTTCAATTAAATAATTCGGTCAGGCCTCAGTCAGCCACCAAACAAGTAGTCTGAAGTCAGGCCAGAGTCAGCCCTCTAGACAACAACGTAACGGAAGAAACAAGGTCAAGCTCAACGCTTCCAACCGTTTAAGAAAGAGGCCCTACAGTTAGGATCTTCCAAAAACATTGCCTTGAAGAGATTTTGTCATTAAAAACCAAATTAGAAAAATAGCAGATTCTTAAACGAGAATATAAAAAGATAATACGGGTTATTTAGACCTAGGTCACTTAAAATTAGTTCCTACAGAAAGGATTAACAATTTTCCAGCCTTTTATTTATCCCATTACGCTGTTGTTAAAAAAAGTAGCATGACTAAAAAAATTAGAATTGTGTTCGGCGCATCGGTGAAGAGTAGTAACGGTATTAGTTTAAATAACACTTTACTCGCAGGTCCAACATTACAGAATGACTTATTTTCTTTTGTATGCAGATTTAGAACTCATCAATATGTCATATCGGACATAATTAAAATGTACAAACAAATTTGTTTTGATCCTTTTCAATGGGATTATCAGCGAATTTTCCGGCGAAATAACGCTACGGAACCCATTCAAATTTATAATTTGACTACGGTAACATTCGGAATTTCACCTTCTCCCTATTCGGCGATACGATGCCTTCAGAATATAGCTATCGATAATCAAACTCAATTTTCAAGAACTAGTATTGTACTCTTAGAGAACTTTTTTGTAGACGATCTATTATCGGGAGCAAATACAATTGAAGAAGTCAAGGAACTTCGAAATCAGCTATTAGAGATATTATGGCAGGCAAAATTTAATTTATGAAATGGTCTTCCAATGATTTAAGGGTATTGGAGGGATTAAATGATACAGTACCTGATAAATCCATTGTGAACTTAGATTCGTCTGTTGACAGCAAAGCGTTAGGGTTCGTGTGGAACGGGGAAGATCTTTTAAAATATAAAATCAATCATTTTCAGATAACGCTAGTCACTAAACGCGTTATATTAGCAATTATTGCGCAAACCTACGATCCATTGGGATTATTAGCTCCGGTTTTAATATACAGGGATAACCAAAAGTCTGGAAACAGTCTTATTGTAGCAATACCGATAGAATTAGCAAAATAATAACCCTTGGGGGATATTAGACTATCTTATCTACATTCTGACAGGAAAAAAGTTAATTCAGTTATCCAGTTCCGCGTAATTAATATCAACTTTTAATTTTTAAATGGCTTTACGTAATTAATTTATTTAGTCTCTAAGGGGATTTAGAGCAGATTCCCGACGTTTTCCTCTCAATACTCAAAATTCCTAGACCTTTATTAACACTATAAAAGCCCATATCTGTAAGTCCCTAAGTACGCGTTTCAGCTTTACAAGTTTGTAAATTCTAGACGATTATCCGAAGAAGTGTCGGTGCAAAAACGTCCAAACGAGGAAACGTACCACAGACACCACAGTAATTAGGCGCTACACAGTGGCGTATAAGATAACAAAAATTAAAATTAAACGTACCATAGACCACCTTGTTTACCATACGAAGGCGCCTTAAGAAATTCTACCATAGGCGCCAAATACTCTATGCCCAATCCTGGCGACCATCGCCATTTATAGAATCGATCATAACTTTGGACTGAACGGTCTTGTTTCTTGTTTTTAAATAAAAGGCAATTAGTTGTTGTATTTTATAGTTGTACTATATATTATAGTATGAAATATATTTTCAATAACGAAGAAGTCTTAATTTTTATGGAGGCATTCAATGTGAATAATTGCAACCTATATTTGAGATGATGTACGACCTTACCATAGGCTGCTGAATTCCAGAGGTTTTGAATAATTCAATTTTACTCGAAAATGGCACATTTTACTGAAAAAGTGTAAGGGGGGTTTTTTGCCAAATCAATCCTCGATTGGAAAAATAAAATAAATATTTAATCTTTCAGTGACGTATCATTCTTTTTTCAAAGTAGTGGGATAGGCACCCTCCCAATGTCCTACTTCTCTTAGGTATATCAAACAAAAAGCTAGTGAAAATAGTAGCATGTAGAAGATCTCATTTCGATATCTCACCTCCTTCTCGAAATATAGAGAAAACAAGATATTTTAAATGAAGCTTTGACACCCTGTATCTTGGAAATGGTGCATTTTAAGTAAAAAAAGTTTTAAAATAAAGTAGGCTTAGTTTATGTCAAGGAGTGATCCTGCCGGATATTTGCACTTATTTTCAAAACACTCTGTATATGTTTTCCATTTATGTACTTAATCCAACTTCTGTACCTAATCCAATTTTTCTCTATCAAAATTAACCTCAAAATTTACAGCAAATTATTTTTTTTTCTAATTCTGTGTAAACAATTACAAAACACTTTGTTCGATGCACGTCCGCTATCACTTTTCAGGTGTTCGGGCTTTTTTCGAATTTTCGAAATATGGCATTCACAGTTGTTGCATATGAACTTTAGGCCCTATAAATTCCATGTTGCCTTAAATTCATTTCCTAAAAACATGAGCTAGCGTAGATTCTCACTGATAAATAAGCAAGTTTCCTAAAATGAGAATCATATCTGTTTTCTCGGCATTAGGAAACATTTCAACAATATAACACGTATAAATTGAAATTAAATACGCTCGTCGGCATAACTCACCAGTCAGAATCAGAAATCTGACAGTTTGAATCTTGTTTTCAAAATTAATTACTTATTTTTTAATTAGCAGAGTTGCCTATAAAATGCATGCATGTGCACTTAAGTCATCTTGTAATTTTGAAAATTGTTTAATTTCCTGTGGCCAAATTACTTTCTTTTCTGGCCATCTCTCACAAAATACTCTTTAATTGCGCTTAAAAGAATTAGTACGTAAATGTAAGGAAAAAGATATGATCTCAATAAAAAGTTTACTAATATTTGACTACTATGAAACACCGGTCTTTAAGTAATGTATCATTGTTTAATGATATGCTGCGCGTTGTTAATACAATGAATATTACGTTAATAAAAACGTTTTTTATTGTAACGGATACAATTCATAAATGCAATAAATGTATTAATTGAATTTAATAACGACTTTCCTTAATATTATCAACTGATTAATTATATGAATGTAATGTTTTACATTCAGATAATAAATGTATGCATTAATGTACACTGATTTTATAAATTAATGAATTATGTTAATGTGAGATTTGACATTTAGATAATTAATTTATTGCATTTAATAACGACTACATTTATATTATAAACTTTTAGTTGTGTTTATGCACTACTGCTTAGCCAAACAATGAATCGATTTATTGCTCTAAAGAACAAATATACAAGGTGGTCTATTACTTCAAATGTTCTCTGGCATGTAACTTTTTAGACTTCTGAGCACACTAAAGAATTTTTCATTTTCATAGATTTTTGTTATAAGCAGGAATAAACGTAACACACAGACTGGGTTTGAAAATGACTGCCGATAGGATTATCTATTTCAATATTGTCAATGTATAAGTAATAAGGAATTAGAGTTTCATTGGGATAAGTACATTTGCATGATTTTCCATGTATAAAAAGCTTGTACAGTCTGATCTATTTAAGGTTATATATTCCAATCTTTTTTTCGCGCATTCCAACGTCGGATGGGGATGGGATCGAGCAACACGGTGACGCTTGGTAGGGTGAAGAGTACAGAAGATTCCACTAGGGGCAGTCTGCCACCATTCCGGTCGGGGAGGGCCGAATCGCGGACACCCCAGCTTAACCAGCCTTAATCGTGCGTATTGGGGGAGGGGACGTAGGGCCGGCTCCCACACTCCAGAACCTTCAGTTTTTCAGCGTCGCCAGATCGGTTTGCCTTGGGAGGGGATAGACTGTGACCAAACCCAATCCTTAACAAGCACTGACCTGTTACTCTACTCCTTCAGGAAATTCCTCTCCAAGCCGTTGTCGCGTTGATAATACCTTACCCTCCCAATTTCCTCATCCTTGCCCTTTTCAATCCTCCCGCAATGCAAATTGCGAGGTGTTGTGGTTCTGAGAAAAACCGTTTACACAACTACCATACACCGCAATCCCTTTTCCCTTCAGAATCACTCTTACCCGTTTCCACAACCTCCATAACAACAATTATTCTATCCTCATGCACCACCACCAACTTCGACCTACAACTCCAACTAACTACATCACCTTGCCTTCCAACAACGAATTCTTCAAAAGATGCACCGACTACCATCACCGACGACCGACGAGAGTTGCATTCAGAAACCACTAATTCTACTCCGTGCTTGAGAGAAGCCAAAGGGCTTTTAAAACCGCCGCGCCTCGACGTGGCATTTCGATGATTTGAGCATCCGTTTCAGAGGATTATCTTTCTTTGAGTACCTCTTGGTAAGAATCTAGAGAATTCAGTAGTAAACTTTTTGACTTTCGAGAATTTTTGTCCATAATTCGTGAAGGGTAAGATATTTTGTTTTACTGCCTGTGGCGAAGTTGTAGTTCAAATCAAAAGGAATAACTCTGCTGAACATATCAATTTAAAATACTTACACCTTGGGTCACAGCAGAAACAATTTCAATGTGCATTATGATGTCATCGAAAACGGCAAAGATCTGCTGTGATTAAGTGCGCCGTATTTTGGGATCAAGGATAGAAGCGCTGTGTTTACAGCTATCAGCATACCTACTCATTAGCACTTGATCAAATTCTGATCCGTGTAGACGTCCGTCAGTAGGGAGTCGCCACTGCATTTTTAAATATATTGAAATGGCGCCAAGAGGTTTTATTCTTCTCAGGGAGGAATATCCTTACAGAACCACTACAACAAATTTTTTATCTTTCCAGATTTAGCCACTAGAAGTCAAAGAGAAGCTCAAATTCAACTGCAAAATTCTTTTCTCAACAGTGGCGTACCTAAGGGGGATCGGAGGGAGCGGTCCGCCTCGAGCCTCATCTTGTAGTGGGCCTCCAAATAGGCCATCAATAATTATACAAATTATACAAATAAGTGAAAATAGAAGAGGCATATAAATTGGGAAATGGAATATGTTTGGTAAAAACGGGAAGCAAAGAAGGTAAAAACGAGATAATGGAAAACAAAAAGAAACTGAGTTTGATTAAACATGAACAAGTATATATAAACAACGATCTAACAAAAGAAAAGATGCATATACAACGCGAAATCCGAAATAAAGCAAAAGAAGAAATAAGCAAAAGCAACCAAGTTAAAACCGGATACCAAAAGATTACTATACAAGGGCAAATATGAAAATAGAACAAAGATAAGCACATTCTAAAAACCTACCAGAATACACCACTATAAAACCGACACAAAGAACAAAAACAGGGAAAGAGGTGGTAAAACGGGCAGCGAACAAGTAAATATAATAGAAGATAAATCTAAATTCTTTCTGGGCTGCTGGAACGTCCAAACAATGGCCAAAATAAGCAAAGCCATACAAATCTCAAGAGAAATAGCAAAGTACAATTAGGTGGAATGGAATAGAAAATATGACACTTGCAAATGGAAACCAAATACTCTACTCAGGATATGAATACGAAACCACAAAAAAATGAAAAAGGAGTAGCTATTATGATAGATAAATCAATTAAAAAAAGCTTATTGGAATGGGAAGGCAAAACAGAAAGAATAATATGGGCACGGTTTAAAGGGATATGCAGAAACAAAACTATTAAGTATAAATGTCTATAGCCCTAGAAATGATAAATGCGATCAAACTAAAGATACCTTTTATGACGAACTCCAAGCAAACTAAGAGATTATACAACGGAAACAACCGAGGAACTAAAAATTATTGTTACGTGTGTAACTATTTTTCTTATATACAGCTTGTATATACTCCGTATTGACATAGGTCTTTGCTTTGTTTTCAATAACCTTTCTATATATTAGATTTTTATTGATTAGTTTCTATCACGTCATTTTTATAAAAACCTTTGGTCGTTTAATACCTATTCCAAAGGTAATTTTAAAAATCATTTGTTCGATTTCTAAGTAAATATTTTTCTATTTAATCCTCCTAGTGACATCTAGTGGTTAGAAATCGTATTATGTTGGGGATGACTGCGCACACATTATTTATATTTTTTTGTCAATTCAGCCAGCCTTTTCCGTGTTTGTTTAGATAAAGGTTACATGTTTTCCTTCGTACTTTCGATTTAAAGTTCAGTATTGCCTTTTCCCCCCTGTTATCTATCATTTTATCGATATCTTACCTGCCAAATATCGTATCTACCGTTAATTCTGTCGCGATATATGGAAAGAAATCCCTAAAGACGTGGTCGCCATTTTGATATCGATTGCTTGAAAAGGATCTCGTCAATTATCGAATCGAATCATAATCCTCAGCTGTTCGTGTAGATAGGTATTTTTTCCACTTTTCTTTCTTAATCTTTACTTTATTCCTTATTTCAGCTGTCCACCACACGATTTTTTTCATGTTGTTGTTAGTTATTTTTGTTTCACCACAGGTCACTTCAGCTGGGTTTAGTATACTATTTTTGAGATCCTTCCAGTTTTCTTCTATATTTGTGGTCTTTACTATACCTTTTAGTTTATTATTTAGAATCTCCTGGTATTTCCTTTGATACTTTTCCTCTCTTAGTTTCAAGGTTTTTATTTTTTCATTTACTTTCCGCCTTCTTCTGTCTATTTGTTTTTTTGTTCTTTTGTTCTTCTTAATCTCATTACAACTAAGTAATGATCACTGTTAATCTCCGCCCCTCTTTTAACTCTTACATCTCTGATTATTTTCCATCTTTTTTTACATATCAGGAAATAGTCAATATAAATGATTTCTCGTTTCTGTTTTCGGATATATTATTAGGTTGTTCTCTATACTTAGTTCTATTATTCTTTCCCCGTTATTATTTAGCGCCACTTCTCCCTCTCTTCCCATTAAGGTCTCCCATTATTAATAAATTTTCTCCTCCACTATCTATCTGTTTTTTATCTCTTCGAAGAATTTGTCCTTCTCTTTTTTTCTTGCGTCCTCGTTTTCTCCATATGCTATAATTATTGTCCAAATTTTGTTATCTATCAATTTTAATTTAACTGTTAATACCCGTTTGTTCACATACTCTTCATGTATTATATCCTTTAATCTCGGGGCAATTATTAGTCCTACTCCAGCCACTGCTCTCTCCTTCTACTCTACTCCTGGTCAAAACATCCAATATCCTCTATATATTCTCTTAAACCCTTTTCCTTTCATCTTTGTTTCCGTAATTCCTAATATTTCTATGTTTTGTTTTATCATCTCTTCCACCAATTCTTCCTCTTTTCCTCAACTTCTCACGTTCCATGTCCCTACTTTTGCCTCGTTTATATTTTCTCTGTTTCGTTTCTCTTCTGTTTTCTCATTTCCTCATACTCACTATTCTCTTTCGCTCGCGTATTCCTTTTCTTTGCCCGGGTCATCAGCCTTTTTCCTTCTCTATCCACCTTTATCTTCTTAATTTGTTCTTTGTTTCTGCTCATGTCCTTTTTTTTGCTTAGGTCGTCTTTTTTATACTGTTTGCTTCTCCGCTGCTTTTAAATAGTTTTTGGAGGGGGGGTTGAGGTGTGGGTTGTTCTTGTAACTTATCTTCATTTTCGTTCCACTTCCATTCTTTCCCGTTTATAATTAGTTTCATGTAACCAACTTTGGTTTTCTTACCTTTGGATTTTTCTTCCATTGCCTGTTGCCTGATTTCTTTTTGGATATCACTTTCTTTTCTTTTAAGATCTGAATTTATATAAATCTTGTGCTCAGTCATATTTCTAAGTTTACTTTTATTTCTGATAATATTTATTTTGTCCGTTAGGTCTTCAGCTATCTTCAATTTTCCCTGCATTTCTCAATTTAATTTTTACTTCTATAAAGTGTTCTACTTCTTCCTTCAGTACCTTGTTATTGTTTGCTCTTGTCGGTAAGCCCTTTATTATTAGATTTTTTGTCTTTTATTTTTTTCTAATCTTTCTCTTCGTTTATTAGCCTTTCCTAACTTTTTTTTAAGTTTTTCACTTTTCGATTTCAGTTTTCTAATCATATTATAATTATTCTTCTGTTCCTTCCTTATGTTTTTTATCTCGTCCATCATCCTATCACTTTTGTACATAAATTCTTTCATTGTGTCCATTAGCGTTTCATCGTTATTTGATTTGTACAGTATGACCATTTTACGATTCCTCCCCTGAATGTTTGGGAATAGGCAACATGTCTTACAATTCAGCGATATTTTTGTATAATTGCAGATTTTAAATACAATATGAATTATGTTTGTATAGTTTAGTTTAGTTAGAAATAAGATTTGCTTTTTTAAAAAACACAAGAATAATTATAAATATAATAAAACCTTAAGAATTTAATAATAAGCAATAAAACTTATTTAACAAAAAAAGTAATCAAAATGAACAAGTTTATATAAAAATTAAACAGGAAATATAAACTAACAAATGTCAAAGAGTTGACTTCTGTCAGTTTTTAAATTCACAGCAAACTATGGTTCAATTAACAAAAGTTGAACTTGTCAAAGAAAAGCCGGCTCTGAATTGTAAGACGTGTCGCCTATTCCCAAACATTCAGGAGGACCCGTAAAATGAGCATACTGTATATCAGTTAAATTCACAGTTATGTGACGAATTCATTTTAAAGAATAAAAGGTTTTCACTTTTAGACATAAATATGTTAATGAAGAAGAATGATTTTACCACACATGGTATTGTGTTATAATATTGCTGAATTGATTAAGAAATTTTTTATAAACAGCCCAACACCTCAGTTACACTCAACTGGAACTTTCAGTATTTATTATGTAAATATTCGTAGTTACTTAGCATATAAGGACGATGTAATATATCAATTTACAAAAGAATATCAACCTTCAGTTTTATGCTTATTAGAAACTAGGATTAATTCGGATATTTTAGATTGTGAATTGGAATTAGAAAGATATAAAGCTATTTTGGCGATCCATACCTTGATAGTTTCTTGACTAAATTAGAAAATCGTTTCAGATCTTTGTTTACTAAAAAAACAGTGAACTTTAAAATATAGGTAAGGTGCGTTTTTCTCAGGAACATTCTGTCAACGTTTGTCGGAAGTTAAGTTCGGGATCGGTTCGTTATTCTTCTTTCGAGTTTAAGATACAAACTTCAATAGGTCAGCCATTTGTATCTAAGGAATAATTCTATGTCCATCATGATTAATTCACGAATAAAAAGAACACAAAATAAATAACAAACACAAGCAAAGATCTTTATATTTTTAAGTACAAACAAAACCTACAACAGGTAAATCTTTTTCTTTCTACACATATTATTTATTAAATTATTATAGCAATGTGACAGGTGCAATCTTGATATATCACAAAGCTAGAATTCGGTGCTTTCTGAGGAAATGAAACCGAAAACGAGATTACTTCTTGACGCAGATTTTTCGTTTGTCCTCTATAAGTCATCAGTGAAATTGACGTGATATTTTATATAAGATTCTGTCCCTATTTGGTTTTATATTATTATATCTTCAATTTGGAAACATATTTGCAATTTCCCTTGTACTATTTTTGTTCTAGTTAATTTATACAGAGAAATACCGATGGTTTAGTTTTGAGGATATTTTGAGAAACAACACCACTTTTCTGATTCTTTAAATAAAGCTCTTCGCTTTGATTATTTAATTTTTTAGTAATATTCAAAGTTAATAAGAAAACTTGCCACAAAAAACAAAAAATGTCTACCAATTGTGCTATTTGCATCTAACATAATACTAACCTATGAGTGCAACAGTTCTAATCATTTTATGTTAGTTACTTATACAAAATAGTCCAGGAATTTAAATTTGAACCTGGAATCAATTATTGTATTGAAATTTCGCACAACACACAAAAATTCACCAATTTTTCCTTGTAGCTTCCTGAGATTTCAGGCTTCTGAACATCGTGGAAAGGTGCACTGCAGGAATTGATGTTACGAGACAAAGTTTGCACAGATAGTGTTTGATGAAAGCACTTCCGTGAAGACATCCCAGCTAGATTTCTTGAATCCGAAAAATTAAAAGCACAACTGCCAGGGCAGACCTGAACATGCATGTACCTGAACTGTAAATTACGGTAGCCGCCTTGGGACACTGACATTTTTGCCATGCTTATTGCGCGTGTAGAAAATGGCCATTTCTTACAGATGTTGAATGCTGGTAGTGAAAAGATTTTTAACATCTAAAAAATTTTGAATAAGTCTGAACAACAACATTCTTTTTTCCATTCCATTACCGGATGCAACACCACATCAACTCTGTAGGGACTGGGTAAGCAAAGGACATGGAAGCTCCTCAAGAAGATACCCGACCAGCAAAGAGATATTGCCACAGCAGGGAGAAAAGTAGAGAAACAAGCAGCTTGAACTACGACTTAAGCGCGCATTCACAAACAAGCATGGTTTCTCAGCAACGTTTTTTTTTTTTGGAGGCATATTTCCAGGTAAAGACATAATATTTACGTTACTTCTTCTCGAAAGTTTTCCTAAACAACTCTCGTTAATTGTGTGACCTCCGCAGATGACTTCTTATCAGAACATACATAATTCTTCTTGCAATCATTTCTTTACACATAGCTCCGCTTTTATGAGTCAATATACGTAACCCGAATATACAGTTAGAAAGCTTATTTTATGTCAAGTATTATTTGTTATGGGTTCATTTTCAACATCTGCTATAGATAATCGTCCTAGGATGTCGAAAAATGTACAAACTTTTTTTTAATTCTGGGGTTTTGACACCTCCTGTCCAACCGAATGCCAAATTGTATAGTCACTAAATATTCAGAGTTATAGCCTAGTCTTTCCTCTTTTATCTAAGCACCATGTGAGTATTTCAGGATTAACCGTTCTCTCGTAACATCAATTCTAGTGCTTGATTGAACTTTTCCAGGATTCCATGTATTCAAACGCTTGAAATTTCAAGGAGATGTCATGGAAAGTTAGGGACTTTTATTAAATGGGATCACTGTACAAAATTCCAGCTTTACAATAGCAGTTATAAAACACGGTTTGATCCATGCAGAGACCATGTATGTATTTCCTATGGGAAACTCCCATTGAGATCAGGGCAAGAAAGTGAGGTTAGATTCCCCCGCTTCTGACGTCATAAGCGAACGGTGTATGTTTGGTTGTCGCACCTAGCGGAGTGATGGTGATGCGACGTCGGCGGCGGCGAGCTCGAGCTCTATCCCCCCCCCCCTCGATCGTCAGCCCCCTGACTCTCCGGCTTTCCCCACACCCAGCATAGACTGTGAAATGTCTCCGGGAATGTAAGCTGGAATAGTAGTAGTAACAGAAAAACTAAAAAGCACCAACAGGTTTTATCGTTTATTTGCTATAATATTTGCTGATGAATTAAAAAAGGATAAAAGATGTTGTCAATGTAGCAGCAGTAACAGCAACATAAAAATTCGTTTATTTTCTAATGGATTAAAAAGGGATAAAACCTATTAGTGGTTTTAGTTTTTCTATGTTGATACTACCAGTAAATAAACAAAAAACCCATTGGTGTTTTTATTCTTTCTATGTTGCTACTTATATTTCAATTTACATCCTCGGAGATATTTCACAGTCTATGCTGGGTGCAGGGAAAGCCAGGGGGGTTAATGGCCGGAGGGGGGCTGTCGCACCACCACCACCACCACCACCCTGATAAACGCGGAAACCAAACATACATCGCTCGCTTATGACTTCAGAAACGGAAAAATCTAATTTCACTTTCTTGCCCTGATCTTAATGGGAGTTTACCATAAGAAATACATGGGCTCTGTATGGATCAAACCGTGTTTTATAATAACTTACAATAATTAATTTTTTTAAAATCCCTGAACTATAACTAGTGATTCTAAAATAAGTTCATCAGAGTAGTCCGGTAAGGAAAAGACAGTCCTATAAGCATGTCGAAACATAATCCAGAAAAGGACATTCATAGATTAATCTCATATCTGTCAGAGCAATTTTAAGCAGGACTTGCACGTTTATTGGGGTGCCTCACATATATGCTGCTGCATGTCCGTAAATACTTTTATGATCGTACGACCAGACAATTTAAAGGGTGGTGGGCGCAAATTTTCCTAATATTCAATTGAAAACCTTCTATTGATACCTTTTTTTGTTTTAGATTATACTGACAGATTACAAAACACGATGTAGAATTTTTTTGACATTTTAACAAACCAAATGTAATTAAAAATGAATAAAAAAAATTCAATTGAAATCAAAAACTATTTTTCAAAGTGCTAAAAAATTTGAGAAAAGGCAAAAAAGTAAAAACCATGGCAATAAAAAGTTCAGACGGGGAACTACTTAATGATGAAAAGAAAATTATGAACATATGGAAATAATATTTTCAAAGTCTACTATATACAGAAGATGATCTAGTACAGAACAATGATGGCAGCATAAAAAAAGACACAGAAGTTGCGCAAAATGATGGCATCACGCATGATGAGCTGAAAGAAGCAATAAGAAGATTAGAAAATAGAAAAGGCACCAGGTAACGATGAAATAACAGCGGAAATGGTTAAGATAATGAGCGACAAAGGAACATATCTACTACTAGAAATTTTTCAATAAAGCATGGAAGGATGTCAGAGTACCAAAAGATTGGCAATTAGGTCTTATAGTACCAACGTTCAAGAAAGGAGATAATAAGGATTGCAATAATTACAGGGGTATTACATTGCTCAACACTATTACAAAAATGTACGAGAGAATACTGGAGATTACACTAAGAACGATGACAAAACCATTATTAGCAGTCACAAAGTGAATATCGTAAGGGAAGGAGTACAGTGGACCATATCTTTGGAATAAAAAAATAATCACAAGAGCTCAAAATAGAGAAGAACAGATTTTTCTCAGATTTATAGATATGGAATATGACAGAGTACCACGAGCAAAAATATGGGAATGTCTAAATAATAAAAATATAAGTCACAAACTAGTCAGAAATATACAAAACCTTTATAAAGAAACAACACACTGTGTCATCATTAAGAATATGAAGTCCGAAAAGAAGGTTGCTGTTTTTAATATTTATGGACGAAATAATTAATACAGTTAAACAACGAGCTAAACCATTGTACATAGGATATCACAACCTTGAAAATGTTAATAGTATTACAGAATGTGTGTTTGCAAATGACGTGGCGATAATAGCAAACAGCCAAAAGAATTTGGAACATAATCTTAACACATAGAACGAAGTATTAAGGAAGAATAAATAAGACGAAGGTAATACTAATAGCAAGAGAAAAACAGCATTCCAACATAAAAATAGAAGAAACAGACACAGAACAAGTTGACGCATACAGATATCTTGGAGTTACAACAGACAAAAGTGGAAGTCAAGAAAACGAGATAAATGACAGGATTAAAAAAGCTAATAGCATATACTATGCAATGAACTAAACATTTGTCAATAAGAAAAAAATATCACAAAAACTGAAATGACTGTTTTCAGGACAGTATATAGACCAATACGGATGCGATTGGTATTGACGCAACAAGGTGCAAGCCGCAGAAATGAAATAACTGAGAAGAGTTAAAGGCATCTAAAGAATGGATAAAGTAAGAAATGAACTAATAAGGAGGGAGTTCAATATAGAAACGGCAATACAATATATAGAAAAAAAACAACTAGGTTGGCTGGGACATTAACACAGAATGGGTAATAAAATACCAGTAAAACGTGTTTGGCTAGCTAAAACAATGAAAAAGAGAAGAAGAGAAAACCCGAAAGAAACTTGGGAAAATACTAAAGTACAGATGAACAACATAGCAAGCAGCAAGAGAGATAGCAAAGAATAAAAAAAACTGAAATAAATTTGTGAATAGTGTAAAGAGAAATAGAAATACTCCTACACCCTTTACGAGATACAAAAAAGACGAATATTCATAGTGAAAGTGCAATAAATATTTGGTAATAAGAATCAGGAAAAAACTTGAAATGTTATTAAAAACTAGAAAACCTTCGAGCAACAAGAAAGGGCGCAGAGCATTGATAAGGTTGTACAAAAAGAGTTGTTTCTGAAAGTGGAAGGTTGTTCATTTTGGAACACAACACAGATTGAAACATAAAAAAATAATTTCCCAAAAATTCTTGGTCTGGCAGACAATTTCTCAAAATGGTTTAATTTCGGATTCTTTTGTAATAACAGAATTAATTAACAATAAAATTTACCTCAAGAAAAAGGAATATTCAAGGAAAAATTTTGTTTTGGCTAGACTTGGCTTTTAGTCATTATACTAAAGAGTTTGTAAATTTCTCAAATCAGGAAAAAATAGAGATAGTGTCTAGAACTGAAAATGTTCCAAATGTAGCCCACCCCAAACCCACTGGGAAATTCTGGACCTTCTACAAGATCAAATATTACAAATTAAAGACCAACAAATATAAAAACTCTTGAGAAGATTTGGAAACAAGTTTCTTTAGAAGGTCCTCGGATTGGGGGTAAACCTATTTAAGAACTTTAAACAAGAGCTCTGCCATACTGGTAGAAACGGATTATATAGTGTTTTGTAAATTTTGAAGTTATTTAGACTTTAATATGGGGAAAGTTTGTGGGCACCACCCTTTATGTTAATCTCAAAATTGAGAGTTATTTTAAGATATTATGTGTTATCTCTCTTAATGTATGCAATTTCGCCCTATATAGGCGGACGAGATAATTGCTGAAGTAGGTTCGATACAGAACCCGCTTTCTTCTTATTTTTAGAATTAGAATTCTTTGCATGAATATGTTTTCTGACTGTCTGGACTTGTTAAATATTATTTCATGTTCTATAATCAAGTTAATAACACGATGGTCTAGGTGATAGTCACATAACCCATCTCGTTAAATGTTTGTGCCCATTTCTACTTGCTATTTTAAGGAAAATAAGATTTGTTTTAATAAGATTATCTGCCTAATAAATAAATAAAAGTGTAAATTTCACAGCACCAAATTTAATCAAAGACGCAACCAAAGACCCACAACTTACTCTGATGAAGTTTTTCTTGAATCACTAATTATTTTAACTCCTCATCACAATTTTAAAAAAACACAAACAAATAAATCTAAGGTTTTTGAGAGAAATTCTCAACTTCCATCAAAAAACACATTAAGATATTTTTCGGATTCCTATTATCAACAGTATTAATAGTAAATCTCAAATCACCAAACGGAAACGTTTGTAAGGCCATGCGATTAAAATGTAAAGCAGCATGATCACAATGCAATCGACCCTAAAATACAAAACACATTTTTATTCCCCGATATCCAATGAAAAAATTATTACCGCTGGAATAGGACAAACGCCAGGTTGAAGTCCCGATCTTCTTACAATTTCATACCAAAATTCACTGAGGTACATACTAGCCGCCTTACAGATATTCTTTTCGCGAATTTGAAATAAATTAATGTAGCGTTTGCCTGTTGGAGCCGAATCGATCAGGGCGAGGGCCTAAAATAACAGTTTTTAGATTTTGATATATGTGTGTTTTTATGTTCTTGAATGCAAACTAACTCCCAAGTTATCATCCCAAGGATATGGTGATATAATAGTCGAATCAATATATTGGATTCCATTCTTTTCCGTAATATTGGCGTAGAGTTTAATAGCACGTTGCGTGTGATTACATACTTCAAAACGCTTTATAACAAAATTTGTATGCGATTGGGACAAAATAAGCTAAAATTGAAAACTAATAAGGGATACTTCTTGAGTTAAACTACATATTTACTTACGGAAGGAAACACTAGATATACTGTTAATAAATCAAGAATTACCTCGAAAATCATTTTCATGCGGCAGTCTTCTAAAGAGAATTATTTACCAAAAAAAAACATAATGACTGTACAATGACAGGCACGTTACAGCTATTTATAGTATTCGTTGTGTCAGTTCCACATTATTACTTTTTTAAGATTACCCCTGCGATATCATCAAGGTCAACAGCTATGTTTACTCTTCAAAATCATTATTTTAAACAATAAAAAAATCAAAAATATCATTTTTATATCATTAAAATTAAAATCTACACAGCAAACAAGAAAATTACTTGCTCTCATATTTGTCATGGTGATTTTTATGAATTTGAACAAATATTAACCAATTTATTGCAAATATTCAAACTTCGAACATCCTTGATTTATTTTTTAAGGCTATCGCAAAAATGTGAAAATGAAATTGCCTTCATGACAACACAATCGAATAACTAATAATGAGAAATCCACTACTTGCTTATCAGACTTTGGATTGCAAAACAACTAAATGCTTTTTAATAATTTTATTTTTTGATAATAAAAACTTTTATTTCATTCGCTAGACTCATAACTCCTCAAACTCGCTCGGTTATTAAAGATTTGGTGTTGACACTGCAAAGAAAATCAAATCCACTAAATCAAGGTCCAAAAATCCCCTTCTCATGAATCTTTACTCAATCACAAGAAATAGGATATTTGCTTCTCTAGAGATCAACTCCACATGATCTTTTTGGACTACAATAAGATTTATAAAGCTGAGTGTATCGACGGATGTTTTTGATTAAATTACTTTCCAGTACCAGCCTCAGACGTTAAGACGGTGAGGTGTCTGCCTCGAAGGTACAAATAGGGGGACGTGGATATCGGTAAAGAGGGATGTAAACTGCATATTTGAAACACAAATGTCGACACGGTTCCGCCTAATACTTTCCGTGCCTCATCGTTCAACTCTATTACGAAAGAAGACAACCGCAAAAACAAAACTATCTGTAACAAATAACTTCTTAGTTTTGGAATCTGACTGCGCCGCGCTCCTCTTCTTTATCTTTTTGAGAAAATAAAATTGGTTTTTGTTTTAAACGAATTTGGGCTGTGTCCATCATTAATCATTTTAAGAGAGCTAACTACGAACACGCCAATCAACGGGCCACCTCTGGTGCTCAACGTCGGGTTTCATCCTCATTGGCCTACACCAGAAAAGTAAATACGAACACGCATTAGACTGTACAATCAACGGGCCATTTCCAGGCTTCAGTTTTGTAAGGAAAGTAAATATGAACACGGGACTGTGTAAATCAATGTGTCGCCTCCGGTGGCCTGAGATCAGGGTTTCCTCTTCATTATAATAGTGAATAATAAATACATAACACAAGTAAAGTCAATACAAACACGAGTCGGGTTGTAACAATCGAAGGGCCACGCATCCGATTGCGTCAACAAACGGGCCACCTCCGGCGGTCTAAGGTTAGGTTTCGCCCCCAATTACCCTTATTCATAAAAGTAAATACGGACATGCGTCGGGCTGTTTCAATCAACAGAATCACCTGTGACAGCCCAAAGTCGGGTTATGTCCTCCATTAGCTTTCTTAGGAAAAGTAAATACAAACACGAGGCTAGCTTTGACAACCAGAGTTGACTTCGTCCTCCGCTAACAATCTTAAACAAAGTAGATACGAACACGAATCGAGTTGTAACAACCAAAAGGGCACCTCCGGTTGCCCAAAGTCAAGCTTCACCTTCCGCTAACAATCTTAAGCAAATTAAATACAAACACGAGCACATTAATGAGCCACCTCCGATAGTCTTAAGTCGTGCTTCGCCTTCAATTAATCTTTTTCCAAAAATAAATACGAACACACGTTGGGTTGCGTCGAGCAAATAGGCCACCTCAGGTAGCCCAATGTCGGGCTTTGCCTTCCGTTAACTATCTTAAGAAAAGTAAATACAAACACGAGTCGGGTTTTAACGACAACAGTCTGGTTTGTCCTCCATTAACAGTGTTAAGAAAAGTAAATACGAACATAAGTCAGGCTGTGCAGATTAGTGAGCCATCTCTGGTAATTTCAAGTCGTGCTTTGCCCTCAATTAATCTTCTTCCAAAAATAAATACTACAAACATCCGTCGGGCTGTGTCAAATAAACAGGCCACCTCCGGTGCCCCAGTCAGGCTTCGCCTTCCGTTAACTATCTTAAGAAAAGTAAATACGAACACGAGTCAGACTTTGATAATCAAAATCTGGCTTCACTCTCACGAACAGTGTTAAGAAAAGTAAATATAAACACGAGTCCGGCTGGGAAATCAAAAGGCCACCTCCAGTGACCCAATGTCAAGCTTCAGCTTCCTTTAACAATATTAAGAAAAGTCGGGATTCGACAACTTAAAGGCCACATACAATGGCCCAAAGTCTAGTTTCACCTTCCACTAACAATTTTATTTTCGCCTTCTATTAACAATCTTTCGCCAATCAAGAGGCCACCTCCGGTAGCCGGTCTTTATCTTCGTTAACTGCCTTAAGAAAAGTAAATATAAACGAGAGTCGGGCTTTGACAACCAAACTCTGGCTTTGCCCTCCATTAACAGTATTAAGAAAAATAAATACGAACACGAGTCGAGCTGTAATAATCAAAAGGGCACCTCCGGTGGTCCAAAATCCGGGTTTGCCTTCCGCTAGCAATCTTAAACAAAGTAAATACAAACACAAGTAGAGCTGTGCAGATTAATGAACCATCTTGGGTAGTTTTAAGTCGTACTCCGCCCTCAACTTACCTTTTTCCAAAAATAAATACGACCACCCGTCAGGCTGCGTCAAACAAACAGACCACCTTTGGTTAACTATCTTAAGAAGAGAAAATACGAATATGAATCGTGCTGTGACAATCAAAAGACCACCTTCAGTAACCCAATGTCGGGGTTCACCTTTCATTAACAATCTTAAGGAAAAGTAAATACAAATACGAGCCGGTCTTCGACAACTTAAGGGACACTTCCGATGGCCCAAAGTCTGGTTTCGCCTTCCACTAACAATCTTAAACTGAGTTAAATACAAACATAAGTTCAACCAACGAACAACTGAAAGACCACTTCTGGTGGCCCAAAATCGGACTTCGCCTCTTTTTAACTATCTTAAGAAAAGTAAATAGGAACGGGTCGGGCTGTGACAATCAAAGCAGCCCAAGTTAAAGCGTCGCCCTTCATTAACCTTCTTCAGAAAAGTAGATACAAGCCGCAACCGGTCAAGCATAATCGGACTTTGCCATCCATTAACAATTTTAGAAAAAGTAAATAAACCAGTATCGGATTTCGTCAATAAACAGGCCACTTTCGGTGTCCAAAAGTCGGGTTTTGCCCTCCATTAACAATCTTAAGGAGAGTAAATACAAACACGAGTCGGACTGTGACAATCAAAGTGGCCCAAGATAGAACTTCGTCCTCCATCAGCCTTCTTCAGAAAAAAAGATTCGAACACGCATTAGATTACGCCAATTCACAAGCCACCAGCGGTGGACCAAAGTCGGGTTTCGCTCTCCATTAACAATCTTAAGAAAGGTAAATACGAACACGAGTCGAGCTGTGACAATCAAAGTGGTTGAATTCGCCCTCCATCAACCTTCTTTACAAAAATAGATACGAACACTAATCGATCCGTTAGGAGCCAATATGGGGTTTTGCCCTTCATTAGCAATCTTAAAAATAAAAGTTACCTCCGGTGGATCAAAATTAGTCTTTGTCCTTCACTAACCCTCTTCAGAAAAATATACGATACGAATACGGATTGTGCCAATCAACAGCTCACTTTTGGTGCGCCAAAGTCGAACTTCACCTTCCATTGATCTTCTTCAAAGAGTTAATTATAACTAAGGGTAGGACTGTGCCCTCCCACTTGTCCCATACGTGATGGAAGAGCACAGAAATCTGAGTTTTCCTCAGGTCGCATTCAGTTCTGAAGCCGGCAGTCTTCTTAGTTCCAAGAACTAATTAATTTGGATTTTTGTAAGACGACTTTGCGAAGCTGGTAACCAAGCTAAGGAATCTTCAAAACCTTCCCCAGAGCAAACCTTTATAAAGATTTCTTCTGTATTGGGAATGGTGTACTATTAGCCATCATTCTCTCACCTCCCAGCTGATGATATTATGATGATATTAACTAGAAGAGTAAACCAATCTCGTGCGAGACCTACTCCAAATACATCATCAACAACCGCTTTCTCTCTCTCTCTCAATCTTCACTCAACTATTCCCACTTCCTCGATAGCTCGAAAATAATAAAGTATTAAACAAAGCAAAGAAAGGAAAAAGTTGAATCCACCAAATTCTGATTCCTTAACAAACGTAATCATAAGACAGCTCAGGAAGATTTAGAAGTTTGCTTATAGAGAAATTCGATATTATGAGACTTTTAGATGCCCTTTTTCATGTTATTATTTTATTATGTTATAAATCACGGCATCTCTCCGCTGCTGTGTTAGCCGCCACCACACCTGGTATCCAGGCAATCTGAATTAAACAAATAAAAAAATTAATTCGTGTTCTTTGGTTTCCTTACTGTAATACATTTTAACGAGCAGAACTGAAACTTTGAGAAGGTCGCCAGTCAGGCTTTCAAGGACACGCTGAATGTCTAAAGCCTCATCTGAAGTTTATGGGCCTCTGGGGATACGAGGAATCTAAATCGAATCGTTTCGAAAATGAAGATTCTCATGAATAGATAAATGTCATACAAAAAGAATGTGATTGCTAAGTTTGGATTTTGTGAAAAAATTCTCAAAAAGTAATGATGCGAACGGCACTGGAAACTGCAAGGAGGTAGATTGACTTGAAAGTAGGAGGTGGAGAAATAAAATTCAATATCTCGTCCACTTCTAAAGAGAATTTTCTCGAAAGAAAGGTGCAAGCCTAATATTAAAGAATAAGGTGATTGTAATGTTCATTTTATCTCTTTATTGTAGAATTTGAATTTATAGATATTTATTAATTCCTACTAGATTTAAGCTGACTTATTTTCATGTTAGTTTTCATATCATTACAGCTTAGAATTTAATAAGTGTTTATGACAATGTTTTCATTTTTAACATTTTGAGCATTTCAAACGTTAAAAAGTCAACGTATTATTACAATTAGTTAAAGAAGAATGAATTTTATTTGATATTTTCCTGTTACCATATCAGGTAAGCCTACAGTTATAATTAAATTATAGAAGAAACAATTTTTAATTAAAACACTTTGCAAAGTCACTTTCAAAGAGAGAGCCCGATAAAATCAGATCACAGGGTATGACGTAATTCAAACTAACTACTATACTTTACTCTTACAACTTTACTTGAAAGATACAAAAGCACAATCGAGCAAGTTCCTTCTACTACTACTACTGCTGCTGCTGCTGCTACACTAATAGAATTCGAAATATTTTAGTAAAACTTGGCTATTTTCAGTATGTTATACAGTTTTGGTGTTGAAGGAAGAGGAAGGGTTAAGCGAAATCGACAGTGTAATAATTGCATTCCTTAATGCTAATACAGCCTGTCCGGTGAGGGAGATAATTGCCTCAAATTCCAAAGCAGCATATCCTTGAAAGGATTTTGTAACCCTTACGCCCTATCTTGAAATTCTCCTCAAGTTTTCACTTGAAAACTGACGAATTTGGGTTTTAGATTTGTATATATAAGGATATATATAGCGATAAAGTTCTAATTTTATACTAATTATATTATGAATAGAAAAAATGAGTTAGAAAAACCCTAGCGGAAAACCGCACCTGTGCTACTTATTGTATTAGATTTAAAATGACATAGGAATTATAAATAAAATAAGTTAAAAGATAATATTGCCAAGATGATTCACTCTGAAAAAATTAAATTCGATAAACGTTATTTTTTATATGCACCTATATTTATAAATATGTTGTAACTAAAAGTGATGACTTCATGAATAAGAAAAAATATGCAGTTTCAGTAAAACAATTTGAAGGAATAAAGAACGATACAATTCAGTCACATCGAAGAGTAATAGAAATCATTAGATTTTTTTTTATCTCTCAAGGTCCCTTTGCCTATATTTTTTATAAGCACAGCCCAATTATTGAAATTATTGAAAATTGATAATTTTAAACGGCATTATGTGACGTTAGTAAGTCCTAGCCTTCGATTGGTTCTATAATCAGGATCGACTAAAATTATTTTTCAGTCAGATGTTGGCTGATTTATATTTTTTATTATGTAATTTGCCCACCATTATGCTTAAATACGAATAAGAAAGTAAATATTTTTTATAACAAACATTTTTAATTTGAAAATTCAATACTCCATAATTTAGGTTTCATAAATTGGTTATCTTGGTGCATTTGTCAATTTAGAGGTTAGTTTTTGTGGTTATGTGATGTTTTATGCGAATGTCAACGTCAAGATGATGGCGCATTTACCGATGACGGTATTTTGTTACATTGTAGAAGTAAAGTTTGATATGTGTACTATAATGAGTGATCCACAAAATTTGTATCTTAAGTCTGCATTTGAGTTATAGCATATGGTATAATCCATACTTTTATCAGTAGTTAAAATAAATCAAGATTTAATGTGAAATACGATGATTTATTAGATATACAGTGTGTCCAAGATAAGGATGCACAGCATGGGGATCTTGGAAACGGTAACAGATACAGGATCGATTAAATGGGATGAAAGTTGGCTATTTATAAGACCTTTTTGTTGGCGTTTGCAAAATCTAGCTATCTTGGATAGTTTCAGAGATATTTAAAAAAAAGTAGATTTCTCGATTTTCGTTATTATGTTTTCTTTTATTTATTTGAAGAGATATCGGAAAACTAAAACCATTTTTCCATTGCCACTTTTTATTCTCTATTAAAATACGCTAACAAAATTCCTGTACAACGTTTCGGTTTTGACCATCATCAACCTCATTTTTTTAAATAGGCGGAAAAACAATTAAAACTTGTTTTGGATAGCTTTTGTTGTCACGGTTCTAATGATGCAAACATTATAGGGTTATTTTGACTTCTTATGCTATAAATTAATGCATTCTGCAGTACCCTGGCCTGCACGATCACCTGATCTAATACCGTTAGATTTCTTTCTTCTGGGGTTATGTCAAAAATCATGTGCTCAACCAAAATTTTGAAGATGAACAGCAATTATTACAGTTGGTCACAGCAGCGTTCAACACAAAAAAGTCAAAACCAAAAGCTATCCAAAACAAGTTTCAATTGTTTTTCGGCCTATTTAAAAAAATGAGGTTGATGATGGTTACTCGAAACCGAAACGTTGTACCGGAATTTTGTTAGCGTATTTTAATAGAGAACAAAAAGTGGCAATGGAAAAGTGGTTTTAGTTTTCCGATATCTCTTCAAATAAATAAAAGAAAAAATAATAACGAAAATCGAGAAATCTACTTTTTTTAAATATCTCTGAAACTATTCAAGATATCTAGATTTTGCAAACGCCAACAAAAAGGTCCTGTAAATAGCCAATTTTCATCCCATTTAACCAATGTTGTATCTCTTACCGTATCCAAGATCCCCATTCTGTGCATCCTTATCTTGGACACACTGTATTGGCACTACTAAATTTGAAAATTGATTTTAAAATTCAGCAAAAGCATCCATAACAGAATATTCCCAGTTACCATGAATTCTTCGACTATTCCTAGATCATAAGACTTTTGCACTCAAGCAATACTTTTCTAAGTTTTCAAAGTAACAGCAAACACAACTTGTCATACAAAAACTCTTGATATGTCACTTCATATTATAATAATTTAACATACATACCACAGATTAAATAAAGGTCAGATATTTTACTTCAACAAATTTGTGGATTCTATTGCTCTCTCTCTCTCTCTCTCTCTCTCACAAAGCAACTCCCAGAGCTTGCTATTTTGACATACACTGCGCAAGCAGCACAGCTTAGTATGCACTTTTCATAAAACGCGCGTAAAAGAGTAGGCGTGGTAAACTCCCAGAGCTGCAAATGTAAGTGTACAGAGACAAAAATGGAAACATTGGTGGAATAGAGAGTAGAATATCTGACCTTTATTTAATCTGTGTACATACTATGTACAGTCTGCGACATTAGTAATGAGAATGGAGAATGGACTTAAACACAGCACAAACTTGAGAGAACAAGGTTTCATGCCAATAATACGTACGCCGCAGAAGAATGCGTACGTAGTATTGGCACAGATTGCATACTTTTACAAGATGCAAAGGTTTGTGGCGGCACTTTGATGTTGGAGGGTTCAGATTAAGAACCTTCAAATAGGCCGGCCATTAAATAGGTGGTATTGGCATGAACCTTGTTCTCTCAAGTTTGTGTTAAGTTCATTCTCCATTCTCATTACTAATGTCGCAGACTGTACATACAGGATACAAATTTTATGGATTACTCGTTACTAATTCTTCAGTTTTGTCTGCAACTGCCCTAATTTCTTGAATTAGTCTACTGCAGTTTCGTAACTAGTTCTTGAAATTCACATTGTAATACAATTTTTTATTTGCTACAAGCATTGCTATAATTAAAATAGAAAGAATTTAAAGAAATGAAAAAGAATTTCTCAGTATTTTGTGTACAAAAACAATAAAAGATTGCACTAGAAAATAGAAAAAGATATACAGCACAAAAACTTTTATGTAACTTTCAAATCAATTTAAAAACGTTTTCCCCTTTTCTGCTGTATATTTCGTGTACTTATTTCTTGATTTAAGATTTTTTTCATAAAAACACTTGCAAACAAATTGACAGTAACAAATTAAACATAACCTGAAATTGATTTTCACTTGTTTGCGACGTTACGTTATTTTCTATGACGATGCGATGACGGACTTTATTACCGTTTGAATTTTTGGTTTTAATACGATTTTGATTAGATTTGTACCATCAATTACATAGCAACATGTAATTCTATTGAAAATCAACCAAATATGATTTTTCAGATAAATAATAAACTTAGAATTAGTGTTGTTTAATTAAAATCTATTTTATAGGTTATGTTAAGAAAAGTCGTATTACAAGAACATTTATTTTTAGACTTTTTTGATTTTTTTTATTAATACTTTAATAAGATTTTTAAAAATATTAGGTAAGTAAACATAATTTAAACTTTCCATGGTTTTATTTACTGAAATTTGCCAAATCTTCAAGTCAGAATTTCCAATTCCTTGCATATTACTTAACAAATATTTTTTACAGCAATCTCAGATGATACACAATAAGGCAGTCTTCTTACATTCTAGAAATCAAGAAGACTAACTAGTAATTGGAATCATAGGAGTTAGGAACGTCCCAATAATCACAAATATACAACAATTTTGAGGTTAGATTGTCTTTCTTGATCTGCATATCAATAGCAATTGTTGTACACAAAATTATGAATCCGTAAGAAAGGCCTTATGCAAGAAAACAATGATTCAAAAGTTGAAATAATCTTCAAATCAGCATCGTCTTAGTATTGTTAGTGCATCCAAATGTTAATTTACAGAAATGTTAATTATCAATTCTGTACTTTGTCTTCAAGATTAGCAGAGGGATAAATAAACACAACAAGTTTCTTTTAATACATTCTATATTATATTAAGACGGTTCGAATAAACATTTTATTAAAATTACACAAGGAATAAAAAATTTTAATAATATATTATAATAGTGTTATAGGTTATGTACATATCTTCAAAGCATAGTTTTGTTATTATATTCAGTAGGGATTTAATTAACCTCACTTCCTTGTGAAAAATGTACAATATTATAATCAGATTATAATGCTAGATATCTTGAAACATACAAACAAAAACTGATTCTCTTTTTAGTCTCTCTAATCCAATATTCAACAATATTTGCCATCAACACTACTATCAAGTTCTTATTTATTAATTACTTTTGAAAACTATCCTTAAATTAACAGAACAATAAAATAATGCTGAGAACTATAAATTTTATTAACAAACGAAAATATACATAGTTAGCCCATAATCCTTACGTAATTAAAAATGAATATTTACTACAATTTATTTAATAATATAACCTATGTTTCCACAACAAATAAACAATAAATAATAAAATCCCATGTATATATTATATATGTATAGGACTTACAAAATCAACCGTTTATAACTATAATTATTCACACAGCTCTAATCTAAAGCATACAAAAACCGGTTAATGTTGATGAATATTCAAAAACTTACTTACCTACACTTAAAATTCCCTGTAGAAATTCAAGTAATTCTTTAGAACTGGCGGCAACGGCAACTCTTGTATTTTGCTTTTCATAAGAACCGTATAAGGACTTGCAACAACCCTAATTTCAGAAGAAGTAGCTTTAACTTCATCTTGACCAGTTTCATTTTCGCTACTACTAACACTGTCACATCTATAGCTAGACAGAGTTACTCTGCGCCATTTGCCGCCAGTTCTTACTTCTGTATGAGGTCTAGAGCCACGTTTATTTGGTCTCTCATCATGGTTTTCATCGCTACTAGAACATGAATCAATTTCCATGACATTCTCTAAATCAGAAGTATCAGGACTAATTGTATCTTTTTCTATTATTTCATCTCCTAAACCACTATCAAACTTCTCTCGCTTGGTTTTTGCTTTAGTATTTTTAGGACCTTCTGTTTCATTTACACTGGTGCTTGCTTTATTTACATTCTCTTCCTGTTGCTCTCCATCAGAATTTTCTTCGGGTTCTTCATTTATACCATCATCATCCCTTTGACCTCTTTCATTTCTGAGTTCATTCAATACCCCAACAAGTACTTCCTCTATTCCATTTATTACATCAACCGAACTTAAACGACCATAAGAAGAATTCTCATTATCAGATTCTGCTTCCCCAGGATGTTCTATAACAGCTTCCACTTCTGTCGATCTGCTTGCAGCTTCGGTTTGATTTTTATTATTTTCAACTAGACTATCTACTTCCATCTTCTCTTCGACTTTATCACAATTACTGGATTCACCTAAATCCCACGCAACCATCGTACTGAGATCCTCTTTACTACTAGTTTCATTCTTGGATTTAACATTTGTTGAATTCAACTCTTCAGTTTGAACTGTTACCTCACTCGTTTCAGGTTTTTGTTCACTACATTCTGCTGAACTTCCTTCAGACTCAACGATACCCACTTGTTGTTGTTGCTGTAGTTCAATTGATTTACCAGCCTCAACCTTCTCATTATCACTAGTCTGAACCGATTCATCCATAGTGCCTTCGCTCGTTCCCACACACTGATGTGTAGTGGATGTAGAATTATTTCTTCTATCACGAAGACGTCCCAAAACAAAATCGATAAGTGTACTAACCTGTTCTCTATTTTGATTATTATTATCAGTGTTATCTCCACTATTGAGATTTACACGTCCCATGTCACGACTTCTATTTCTACCGTGATTATCTTCGTCGCTACTATCATCAGAAGTATCAAAAAGTGGCACTACTAAACGCCTGAGTGCGCGTTTCTTTTTGGGCGCTTTTTTCGGTGTAGGGACGGGCTTCAAGTTAGGATATTCGTGATCTATGTTTTTACGTAGAATATTTCGAACTGCAGTTCTGCATAATGCTTGGAGCGATAATGGATTAACATCCACTAGAAGAAAAAGTCAAAATTGAATAAAACGTTTGCAAAGACTAAAGTTATATAAAATAAATATTTACTCATTATCACGAGATCTTGTTTTCCTTGTTGAGGTTGGATTAAGGTTGCAAATGAGACAGGCAATAAAGTACGTACATCCCAATTTGTTTCGGACGTTCGTTTGATTTGTAATAACTGATCGTTAAGTGGCATAACTAAAATGCCACCGACTTTCAGTAAGTTTTTCATGTAGTTCTCGTGAGGTTCTGGACATGCTGCCCCACAATAGACTCGGTCATACTGACGAGTATCACTACTAAGGCACAAGCAATTTCCTAGAACAGAATAGGAAAATTAATAAACAAGGAAAAGCAACAAGTTTGTTTATTTTTCTTTTGTTTGGTATTTCAAGAGTTTTATTTGATCATGTGAACAAAGAAAATCATTGTGATACTTGATACTTACATAAATATAGACAGTTCTTTCATCTATGAATATGTCTAAATACATTGAGATTCTTCTCGTGACACTGTCAACCATGAAAAACATGTACTGGTTGATATCATAAGAGAAAAATCTCAATATGTTTAACCCGTTCAAGTTTAGGTTTTCTAGAATCTAAACTGTAGCAATCTCATTTGTATTTTGCTTTTAAATATTAAGTAAATTGTAGTTTGCGAACTGCAAAACATGTAGGCTTCTTTAGTTAGAGAAACAGAATGCTTGATGTTTCAAAAACAGAAACAAGACTGTTTCAACTACTCGTAATGTTGCTGTAAAAAAACAAAGCTCTCACCCCTGGTTGCATAAAGTGATTTTAAAGTCGTTCGTATTAGCTAATGTAATTTAACTTTAAAATCTAGTGATCTGATTGGTGAATTCTAAGTTGACATTCGAATTCTATTACTTCTGATTGTTTAACGATGTTCTTAACTTGACAGCAAAGTTACGATTGGGATCTTGAAAAATTTGACCTTCATTATATCATGTGAGCAAATAAATTTCATGTCAAGTTGGCAGTAGAAATATAAGTGTTCAGCTGTTAGGGCAGAGGAGGACAATCTAGATCACAATAGTTTGCTTCAAGAAGGTTTTAAAGTATTGCCGCCAAAAGAAGCATAGGTAGAAAACGTCAGATGCCACAGGCGGCCTTGCATAGTTTCCCTTAAGATATAAAGTATTGCCACCAAAGGATTGCAAAGACCGACATTATTTTTCATTATTTAAATCTCAATAGCTAGCTTGCTTTAAGAAGGTTTTAAAGTGCTGCCACCCAAAGTGGTATAGATGAAGAATGTCAACCGCCGCAGGCGTCCCTGAAAATAAGAGCTAATTCCAATTGGAATTTCAAGGATCAGTCAGGTTTCATAAAAAAAGAAGCAAACTTGCCGCCTATGAAACAAAAGACACACTCTTTTTAGATTTATGTACCAACTTGAAAAAATATGTACCATTTCCGAATCCTGTTATAAAAACTAGTTCGAGGGTGATCATCAGGTGATCACACTGTAGCCATGATAGTAAAATATATAGTTAGAAATTCTCATAAATGTCATAAATCTTCAAATTTAGAGATTTCAGCTCTGGCAACATTGGTTATAGCTGATGATCACCCTTTCTCCCGCCATCTTGATCAAATATAGCGCCATCTCTTGGTTGATGATTTTCCTCTATAGGTTACTTTTTTATCCTGAAACCAAATGAGAAAACAAAATTCAAATATGGTCTGCTTTCAAAATATTGGTGAAAAATGATTTTTTTTTTTAAGAACTTGCTTACTTGAAGAGTTATCTTATATGTTTTTATCCTTTTGGGATGATGTCACAATGTTTCTTCTCATTTTGTCTAGGTTAAACAGAAATAGAAAATAAAACAAAAAAAAGGCACTGCATTTATTTTAATTGTACCAAGATTGTGCCAGCAATTCATTTTGCTTTTGTCAATTTGACATTTTCAAGTTATTTTGATTTCATATAAAGCATAGCTGAAAAATAACAAGTTATTATGAACAAACTAAAAAGTTTTGTTGAGCCAAAAAAATGTTCCACACAAGGAGGTCTGAAGTCAACAAAGAACATGCTGCAAGGAAAAGCTTCAATTACTGATGAGGATTTCTGTCAAGTTAAATTGTCAACAAATTTGACTCATTAGTTACTTTTAGGGAAGTCTACTTTGTTTCTGATCTAATCTAAAACATACCTAAAATTACCAGATAACGATGTCATCTGAAAAGGATAAAAATTAAACTACAGCAACTTTAAGGAAAAGTTTTGCTAGAAATCTAATTTGTAATAACATGGCGCACTTAGTTTTTTGCTAAGCTTTACTGTTTTTAACACACGCCATGCATTTTTTGAGCTTTACAAATATGTATAGGTTGCTATAGATTTATCAAAAAATCATTTGTTGAAAATGATAAAAGTTTGATAACAGGGCTTCCATAAGCGGTAGTGCATTAAAGAAGTTGAAAAAGTGAGTGAATTTAGCAAATAAAGTGAGAAATAGTAAACAACTAGGCAGGGCTTTAGTTGGAACAAAAAAGGTGTCACCATTCCAGTGTTGCCAGGTGTAAAAAATCTTTCTTCCCGCCCATCCAACAAAGATGTCGCAAATAACGATATGAAGATTCCCAACTTCAAAAATTCTTGAAATAATGCTTGTCCACGAGCTGTAATCCCGCTGACGCGCTAGCAGCAATGGTGATTAGGCGCAGTCAGTAATTATTTATTTGTAAAGGAGTGCTGCCAACCGTCCAGCAATTTTATGTCGTCAATGTGACAACTTGCTGGATGCTTGTGAACACAAATAATCTTTTATGCTGTAGGTGAAAATCATCAACTAACAGATGGTGTTAGACTTCGTCAAAATGTATCGAAATAGCGGAGAAAAGGTCGATTATAGCTACAATCAACGTTGCCAGAGCTGGCATAAATCTCCAAATCTGAAGATTTATAATATTTATTAATTTATTATTGTTTCTGACGATATGTTTCACTGTCGTGGCAACAATAATAGCATATTGTCAAAACTACCACCACGGCAACCATTTTTTAACAATTTCTGATTTCCAACATAAACTGTCATAAAATAATGAAAATAACATTGCCTACATCAATCTAACCTTAATCTTTTCGATCACAAATGACTGCTAATAAGAAGACCTACTTTTCACAGCACACCAGTATTATTTATGAACCTCGATTTTTCTCCAATATTTGTGTCTAGGAAAATATGCAACAAATGAAAAAATCTTTATCAATTTCTCAGAAAATTTGTTTATAAAATTTTGTACTTAGTCCAAAACTTCCAATAACAAAAATAAAACTTTGATTATTATCAACAATAATAAAGCAAATTCGAAAAATCCTTAGATTTCCAAGTACGGCCCGTCCCACGCCCGACTGAAGACAAACCTGACGCGGCACAAAAAAAACCGGTAACTTCTTGATCGGCCCGACAAGCCTGAACGGTCCAAAAGGCCCAAACGGCACGAGAAGTCCGAACGTCCGATAGCGAAGTCCGAGGAACCGAGAAGTTCAAAAGGCCCAACGCGACGGTCCGAGAGATCAAAACGGCCCGATAGACCGAAGGAACCCGAAGGGCCGAGAAGTCTAAGTAAAAGGCCCATACGGTCCGACAGGGCCCATAAATCAAAACGGATCTATAGACCCGAGAGATCAAAACGGATTTATAGAACCGACAAGCCCAAAGGGCCGAGGAATTCAAAAGGCCCGACAGGCCCAAGAGATCAAAACGGCCCGATAGACCCGAGGAACCCGAAGGGCCGAAAAGTGAAAGAGGCTTGAGAAGCCTAAACGGTCAAACAGGCTCCAAGAGCTCGACAAGACCGAACGTCTCAAAACGTCCGAACGGCCTGATTAATCAAACGTAGGCCCAAAAAGACCGATAAATTTTTAAACTGAGGCCCGCCCCAGCCTGATCCCAACCCGAGCTTCGACCCGGGCCGTATAACGACCCGACTAGAAAACCGGGCCCGTGCAGGCCTCTACTTCCTCGATCAAAACTTTCTAATTATTTACATATTTGATCAATAATACAAATACTCGAGATTTAAAGCCCTGCAACTAGGTATTCAATTTTTCCTTTTCTGCTAAGGTACTCATTTTAGTGAGTTATAAAAATTGCCAAAATGAAAGACGACTTTTGGTTTATCTGTTTGGGTTCACAGTTTTTTTGCACGAAAGTTGGCCATGGAGATTCACTCAATTTAGCGATGTGAACGTTAGTTTTTCAGTTTAAACTGGTCTTGCATGTATGGTTGGGCTTTTTAAACGATTTTAGGTTGGATTGCATGCCAGAACACCTACAAACGCAATGTGGTCAGTTTTATTATAAAATGGAATTAACATCTTTAGTAGTTTTTACGTCTTCAGTTTAGTAAGCCCGTATGGTCCGAGAGGACCGAAAGATTCAAACGGACCAAAAGATCCAAACGGAGCAAAAGATTCAAACGACCCGGTAGACCCAAAGGGCAGAGAAATTCAAAAGGCCCAAAAGTCCGAACGATTCGACAGGCCGAAAAGTCCGAAAACCCCGACAGGCTCGGCAGACCCGTACGGTCCGACAGGACCGAAAGATCCAAATGGTCCGCTAGACCCCAAAGGGCTGAGAAGTTCATAAGGCCAGACACCCACGAGATCCAAACGGCCTGATAGACCCAAAGGGCCAAGAAGTCCAAAAAGTCCGACGACTCGCGAGATCCAAACGGCCCGATAGATCCGAAAGACCCAAAGGGCCGAGAAGTCCAAAAGGTCCGACTGTCCGAACGATCTGACAGGCCCAAGAAATCCGAAAAGCCTGACAGATCCGTATGGTCCGACAGGCCAAAGAGGTTCGACAGGCCAAAGAGGTTCGACAGGCCAAAGAGGTTCGACAGGCCAGAGAGGTCCGACAGACCAGAGAAGTCCAACAAACCAGAAGAGGTCCGACAGGCCAAAGAGGTCTGACAGATCTGACAGGCCAGAGATTTTCGTTAAAAATAAAAATTGCTTTAGCATCGTTTTCTATAGTATTTAAAATGCTTGTAACCAATGTTGTCAGTTTGTATATAAGAGGGAATTGACATCTTTAATAGGTTTTATGTTTTCAGTTTAGTAAGTTATAGGCCCAGTTTTCTCATAGTTAGTTAACAATATCAAATTTTTATGGGAATCTATTTGCAAGAAGACATCCTAGCTGTTTAAATATTCCTATTTCAAATAGGCAATAGATTTGGCAATGAGGTTATATTCTATGTGGTGACAGTAATTAGTTTTAAGGTTATCTAACAAATAAAATACCTAAGAAAATCCATGGCCAATCCTCATGCAAAAAAATATCAATATTCTATTAAGAAAAACTGTAGAGGAATACCTTCGGTGTGTTTTAAACTACTCTTGATTATACAGGGTGTTGCCTACAGCTGAGACACATTAAATTAAAAGTTTCTCTTTATTCTTCTTCTGACGTTACGTATCTCGGTTATAGAGTAGGCCCTATAATAATGAAAAGTAAGTTTGGAACATCTGGAAGGCAATTTCTTACAGTTTATTTTAATAAATTTTGAAGACTGATTTCTCCGTAACAAAACAAATTGCCAAAGGTTCCATTTAAAGATATTTGTTACCAGAAATTTATCTTATTAGTTTGTTGGTATTATTTATTAACATCCTATATACATTTTTATAAATAATCAGATTTTTAACTTTTTGGCAAAGCAATGATTAATAATCGGACTTTTGATTTTCTCCAGCCTATCAATCCTTTTGAGTGTATCTTTTCGAACTTGATTTTAATTTCATAGATTATTTGTGAACAAAGATTTCCGTGAAATGGATCGCATATTTTAAAAGCAGCAATTAATTATGAATAAAATAATTTATTTGTACAGATTTTTAAAAACTCAGTTGAGATATAAATAACATTTTTAAAATTGTAACTTGTAGTGAGTTATTTTTAAAAAGTGAGCTTGTGGAAGCCCCGTGATAAAAAGTCAAGTGTGCCATATTATCACAAATTAGATATCTAGTAAAAAATGTCCTTTCAAAGCAAGCTTTGATATTCACATCTTGTTTTCACATTTAATTTCAGGATATAGTCACAAAGATCGTTTTTTGCTATCATGAGTAATAAAAGTCAGATATCGCAATATTACTTACAAACAACCAATTTGACCCACCTTGTATACATTTTTGGACAGTCAGCATGAAGAAATTCCCCGACTATTTTAGATTTTCCAGGTTGCTGGGTACATTTATCTTTAAAAAAGATCCATGGTTTACTAGATATCTACTAAAAATAAAACTATTCTATTGTTTTTAGCCTGTCTCTCTGTAACAAATAAGAATAGAAAAAAACCTGTAAGGAGATGTTTTCAAATAATCTAAAATGAGAATGCCTCTATTTGATTTTGTCAGCAGCTTACTCTGCATGCTTTTCAGTGATATAAGTTTAGACCTTGTTTTGTGATGATCTTCTGGTTCTGAATGACAGGTATGATGCCAGTGAAGAATTTAGTTTTGTAATTTGCTTGCTCCAATAGGGTAACTTAAGAATTGTTGAATTATGCACCATAGACAATTTAATTTTCTGCCAATGATCAAGAAAACTCATGCCAATTACCAACAGAGGCCCTATTCAATGATATTCATAATAATAAATCTCTGAAATAAAATGAGAAGGTCCATTCCAAAACTAGCTTTTGTGTATTGATTTATATTTCATCACTGATTAGAAGTGAAAACAGTTGCATGTGGGTGTACAAGGTAGTTAGGTTTTTATTGACGTCTACTAAATTTGCTATTTTTGTAAGTTTTTCAGCTTAATAGGACCACTTGAGTATTGAACTCTGCAAAGAGTAGGCAGAGATTCAAAGGTCACTAGATCATGTCAATCAGCTCTACATCTCCAAAGAACTTACAAACAAAAAGTGACAAAAATGCTTAAGAAAAGGATGTTTGAAGACTCAACCATGAAAGATGAAAATAAACCATGCATGGTTCACTTATATGAATGTAGATAACCTCAAATAAAAGTCACATAAATCAAGCTGATCGTACGCTGATAAGAGAAAAAAAATATAAAAACCAAGAAAGACAATGAACCTGGATTGTTTTATAAAAATATTAAAAGTTGGAAGTACCTAATAGAAGACAGAAAGAAGAAAATTGACAATTAATCAAACCAAACATTTATAACAAATTAATTATATCAATTCCATGTTATTCATAATAGAACCGTGATATTCCAACAGAATAGATTCAAGATTAGTCTTGATGAGATTGATACAAATAAAAAATTTAAACGTTTATCTTAGCAAAGCTTTTTGTTTATCAAACTGATAAAGCTTACTTGTTACTAAAAATACTATAAACGAAAAGTAGAATGAAATTCTTTCCCCGGCCGTTTCGTATAATCTCATCAAACAATTTAAAAGTAGATATAAATTTCTCTACATTGTAATTTTAAAAACTTGGCAACCTAAACTATTTTGTATTTTGTAATAACATTATTCTTGTAGCTGCACCTTATAAATACCATAAAATACATAATTCCCAGATTATAAATATTTACTCAATGTAAATAGGACATGAATATTTCAAAACCTCAATAAAAATAAAAATTAAAAAAGACCACAAGATTAGATTATATTTACCTTGAATAAATTTAGGTTCACAAAAATCATATTCATCGATAGCTCCAGAATATCTCTTGAAATCTTCCAATTTCTTTGTTGCATACTGAATAACATCTTGGTGAATTTCCACTCCATGATTGATTCCATGAGTGCCTAAAATTAGTCCTACCATGGTGCTTAGATAACCAGTGCCTGAGCCTAAATTTAAAAAGCTTAAGCCAGGACTTAAACACAGTCCTTCCATTACTTCGCTATAAATGCACGGAGCGGATAAATGCAGATTGCCACTCTTCCATGCTAAATCCTTATAAGCATTTGTACGAGAATCTGGTAGGAAGTATTCGGCTCGATCGACAGCTCGAAACACTTTTTCCACGAATGGTGTTCGAATATAATCTGCCTCGAGAAGATTATCTATCAAATCATCATTGTCCTGTCCAGTGCTCACTGCACCTCCCATTTTGTCAAATGGGCTGAAAACGTGAAATATTTCGTTTAGATGATTAAATCTAAATATGACAGTGATAGAATTTCAATTCACATTTATGTGAAGTATTGATAAGGAGAATCAAAATAAACAAGTCCAACGTACTACGTATCTACAATAACATTATGGAATAAAAATACCCACTGTCACGCAAAAAATAACTAATAATTTTACCTACCTTTTCGCGACTTATCGTTGGATAACACTTAAAGCCGAGTGAAATGCGAGAAAATTAAAAATGGAAAGGTGAAGGAATTTCTTCTTGTTAACACCAAGATTTAGTACGCACACTCTGTTATGAACCAGAAAGGAGATAAACAGAAAATCAAGTAACAAGATGTCAAATGTTTTCGTGAAATGGCGCGGTGCGGGGTGAAGGGGACAAAACCAGCTGTTTTCCGGATTATATCAAGGCACATGCGCACTGTGTGAAAAATATGAGGTAAGGGAATTTATTATTTTAATTTTTATTTTATAATTTTATTATTAATTTATATTAAGTAGACTAATTAAATAATTAATTTTATGTAGTGGAAGTTTAAAGATATACTTCTAGGCTAGATAATGCGTTCGCGCTTGAACGTGGAAGTGAAATAAATCTAAACGAAAAGGAAATTATTTTAAAATGTGACACCACAACACAACAAATCTTATAAAACGTTGAGAATTGTGCTATTGTATAAAAATGCAAATTGACTTTTATTGGATTTTAAAGATATAGACAGGATTTTATGATTTGTTTAGTGTCGGTTATTTTTATTCCAGTTCAATCAATTAGTGGATTTTAATTTATAATTTTGACAAGAGGTATGATCTTTTAAAGATATATGTAATAAGAGAGAAGTAAAAATGATGCCAAGTTGATGAAAATTGATGAAAATGATGCATGCATGAAAATTTACGATTAATTTACTAATTTAACGATTTTAATCTGTAGCTGTTTTTACATTTATGTGTGATGCTGTCGAATATAATCGTAAAATGATTACACTTCTGAAATGTTCTTAATGTGTAGTTTACAATATTCACTAAAATTATTGCGAAATTCTACCAATATGAACTAGACGCGGTTTCTAGAAATTAATTGCAAATCTTGGTTCGTAAGTTGCGGAAAAACTAAAAGTGGAAAATTTTAATTTTTATAAACATAAACATACAGAATTATCAGCAAAAGAAGAACTTAATGCTACTTGGGATTTTATAACGGCTTACCAAGAGAGAAATCATGTTAAATATTTATTTATTCAGTACGAATGCGAAATGCATAACCTAACGAAAATTTACGTTCGACATTCGACTTCATTTGACGTTTAATAACCTAAGTTCTTTCTGTCACTTTGACGTTTACAAATTTTTTGTTTTTATTAATTTTGGCGTTGACGTTTCGTGTGAAACAATAAAACTAACCTCACATTCTCCACTTCATAAATGTCAATATTTATAGATTTCGCTTAAAGGAGCTTTAAAAAGAAATAAAATGCATCAGTTTAATGCCTGCTCAGGTTCTTTTACCACATAAAATAATATCAACATTCGGTTACTTTTTCACCGGAAATTGTTTGTTTTACCTATCAAGAAGTTTTGGAAACGATAAATAAACCAGCCTTTACTTTTATTTAATTTATTGTTATGTAATTTTTAATTTAAAAAGAGTGGCAACTTGTATTTTCTTTCGGTTCTCTAACAGTCTAATTAATTAAAACAGGTTGTTAGTATAATATAAAAATAGTCGACATTAAGAGTAAGGTTATTCTAATGAATTATCATATTTTAAAGCTTGCAATATTATTTTCTGAGGTTTTATCATAAATATTATTTATTTTCATCTAGTTACGCCTTGTTTAAAATTACTTTTTGTAGGATTAATCGAAAATATGATCCATTTCAAGTTTGTAATGTAAAACGAGCTATAATAGAAACCGTTTGATAATACAAAAACGTATAAAATATCAATTCGAATCAATATCTACTATTTAAATATGAAAGTTTAACGGGCATTCTTTGGATTATTTTATAATAAAATATTTTCACCCACAATCATGTGGAAGCGCGAAAATCAACAACGCCAGCCATTTCGTTGGTGCTTCAATGCGTGCCCCTTGCCCCTTCCGTCGTTACGTTCCACACCGCATGCGTAAAATCCATAGATATTCCCTGATTTTCTGAGCGTGTATAATACTTTAAAGCCTCTTGAAAAATTAAAGTTTATTAAAAAATACGTGGTGGTGTGTTTGTGTCAAGGTAACTTTTTAACAATTTTAATCTTTAATTAGTAGTTTACGAAAATCTTCTCCTCCCTGTCATGTATTGGCTTTATTATTTTGTAAAGTTTTGTTTAATGTTGTATAGAATCACAACCGTCAGGACAAGGACTTACGTATCTTACTTCACGAATATTTTTATTGTTTTTGTAGTTTTAATTTGTATTCCCTCGGATTCGATCAAGTTTTAATACATTCTTCGTGTTTGGGATGTGTTGACATCTAAAATTGTTTAGAAATTTAATTATTAGCGAAGGTGCTATAATGTGTATGTTATGTAAAGTATATTTCAAACGTGTAGTCATTTTATCTAACTAAAGTTCAATTTGCAGAAATGTCTTCTGCCATCTCAACCACCACGGATTCGCTAGAATTTGCACAAACAATTAAACCAAATGTCGAGAATAATGTAAACAACACACATTTCATGGCAGCACTTACAACAACCTCCGCAACGGAGTCTTCTAATAAAGTGGATAATATAACGCCTGCATCATCGTCATCATCCGAAACAACTGTAATACCAACACAGATTGCACAGTGGGTTTATATACAAACACCACCAAAAATTACGATGTCAACACCTATAGTAAATAAAAACAACGCTTCCAATATTGTTGTAAATACCGTGGCACCATTACAAATTTCCAATTTAACAACTAATATAACAAACAAAAATCTGCCTTTGCCAGCGAATCAGGGTGTTATTCTAGCTCCTGTTAATAATTCTGTAAAACCGCAACAAATATTTATTCAAAAACCGACAGGTTCAGTTCAAACTTTGCCAGTTTTACCAGTATCTGTACCTGCAAATGTGGCAGCAACTAAAAACACATTAACTTACTTTACTATGTTCAAATCAGCACCTCATCTAGGAAATTCTGCACCTAATCAAAAATACGTCATAGCACCAATGCCTAAATTAACAAGTAACCGTTTACCACCGACAGTTACAACAAATTGCGTTCAATCAAAAATTGCACTTATGCCTGTATCACTCCAAAGCACCATATGTAAACCTGCAGCTTCCAAGCATAAAGTTTATAATTTAAAAATTGCCGATGGACAATTACAATCTGAAAGTAATGGCGCAATTACTGTTATGTGTGATAATAATAATAGTAATAGTAGTAATAATCCAGAAGAAACAGTAGAGAAACGTCCATCTCTGGAAGTACAAACCAAGTTTGTGTGCAATGAAATAATAGAAATAGATAGCCCACAGAAAAAAGAATCGGTCGAAGAGAAATCTTACGAATTATCAATAGTTGAAGATTCTGGTTCTAAAAATGAGGTTAATTACACAATTACAATACCCGACGATACAGATAAAACCAAGACGCAAACACATCCATATAATAGAGATCCGCATAAATTTCCAAAGCACGGCGTCTCTATATTAAAAAAGAATTTTAATTTAGAAATTAAAACTGAAAAGACTAGTAGTTTAATAATAAGTCCAATACCATCTAATACTATTACAACAATTTCAGATTCGAATACAAAAGAAGTGAAAATAACTACAAGTTCCAGTTATAATACTGACAATGCTGTGATAATAACCGAACCTAAGATAGTTCCCCAAAAGTCAGAACGAAGGAGAAAATCTAATTTTTCATATAGGAAAGATTACGACGAGGTTATCGTAACACCAAATACTTCTTGGGAGAAAAAAAAGACAATGGAAGATGCTGTGGTGACTGTAACTAAAACAAACAGTACTCCTACTAGTGTTACTCCAATGGAAGATGTTGTGGAAATTAAGGTGATAAAAGAGAAACCTGATATTAATATGAATGAAGGTTTCGATGCAAAGAAGATACTCATGTGGGAAAATGGGATTGGTACTCTACCAGGAAGTGAAATTAAATTCCACATTAACGAGTTTGGAATTTTAGAGTATTTAAAAAAAGATGAATACAAACAAATTTTAGATAAGAAGCTAAAACCTAAACAGAATAATAATAGGAAGGATGAATTCCAAGAAGAGATGCGTTGTTTAGAGTGCGGTTGTTACGGTATGCCTTCAGAATTTATAAGTCCGAAATATTGTAGTTACGATTGCCAAGAAGCCGGTAACAAAGCTGCTAAACAAAGAGAAGCAAAACTGAAGAGAAAAAGTAAATCTTGGATTAAGAAGGCTAGCGAATTAAATTTGTGTGATTTGAAGACTGAAAAAGAAGAGATTCCCAGCGAGGAAGATCAAAGCACATCAAATGAGAATTCACAGGATAAATTTAGTAATTATCCGTGGACTTGTACGAAAAAAGGTTTTTCGTGGGCAAAATATCTAGAACACGTTAAAGCGAAAGCAGTGCCTGTGAAATTTTTCAAAGATCCATTTCCATATAACAGGAATGGATTTAGACCTGGTATGAAATTAGAAGGGGTTGATCCTCAGCATCCTTCGTATTTTTGTGTTTTGACTGTTGCTGAAGTGATAGGATATAGACTTAGGTTGCATTTTGATGGTTACTCGGAAAATTATGACTTTTGGGTGAATGCTGATAGCATGAATATTTTTCCTGCGGGTTGGTGCGAGAAGTACGGTCACTTGTTACATCCACCTCCTGGTTATACCACTGGGGACTTCAATTGGACAAATTATTTGAAGCATACCAAATCTACTGTAGCCCCAAAGCATTTGTTTGCCAACAGAGCAGGAAGTGTAAGTACTAATCGTTATTTTCTTTTTATGAAAAAAAAAATGTTAGAAAACAATTTAAGAAAATGTATAGTATAAGTAGGCTATGATCGATAACAAATGTTGTGTAAAGTTTTGTTTTGCTGTACCTGTTATTAATCATAGCTTCCTAATAATTTTTGTTTTTATAAAGTTTTATCTTTCTGATAAGATTTTCTACCAACTTGAAAGAAAGTGTCGATTGTTATGTTATGTAAGAAAACAGTTTTATGCATTTTTTGAAGGTCAGTTGTTATAAACAAGGTTCACTAAGTTTTATGTTTGTTTTGTCTTTATTGGTATGTTGTTAGATGAGGTATGAGGTTTTGATAATTCTGTTTTTAATAATCCAAGAAGTTCTTTATATTAACTGTTCTTTGATTTGAATAAAGAAATTGTTTGTTTTAATAAAGAATCTTTTTAAAATTGAAACACTAAAATTAAATTAATTAGATAAAGAATCTGCAACATCATAAATTATCTGTGTCTGTTTCTTAAAAGAAAAATAATTGTAATCCACTTAAATAGACAGAATGCCCCACTAATTTATATATTCACCTCTGCATTGCGCGATTTTGCTTGTCTTATCATAGTGAGCTATAATTGAGAGAATGTATGTCTTGTACAGACCATAATAACTACTAATAATAATTGCAGTGACAGAAATAGGTATGAATACTATCCGAGAACTTTTTGAGGTTATGTGCAAACTAGTTTTTACAATGAAATGCATCATTTAAATTTATTTGAATTAAATTAACAAAATATGGAAATAGACTCGAAAAATATAAATCTTTGTTCTTTTGACAACACCAGTTTTTAATTTGAAGTTAATTTGTAACAATTAGCCATTAATCACAGTTTTACAGATCGTCTGTTCAAACCTTTAAAACTAAATCCAAAATCTAGACAACCATGTTAAGTTGTGTGACCAGTACTTTTCATTTCTTAGTTTTTATGTTGTAAGTTGTACCTATTATTTGACAGTTGTATTGTTTTTTCATTTTGAGGTTGACATTTCACTGGCTTAAAATTATAAGGACTAGTTGGCTGTGAGAATCTGACAGCTTTGCTGGTGTAAATACATAACTTTTAGGTTATATTAAAATGATAATTTAGGTTAAATGAGATGTTGCAAGATTTAGTAGCCTTATTCTTTATATTTCCATTTTAGGTAAGAACTATATTTAAGTTTTTTTTTCTTTTTAACCCTTCGCTGCGATATGTATCAAACTTGATACATTTTAGTTAATTCGCATTTATTTTAAATATAATCTAATTTTTTGCTTGCTATTTTCTGTATCATATCTGCTACACCTTAACTACAGGAGTAAGTAATATTTGAAATAAAAATCATTGCATTGGTACCTTTGCCA
>VTPC01090027.1:584890-642321 GCA_011009095.1 Ignelater luminosus
AAAAAAATGGATCATTTTGATTCTGACATTTTGAAGGGATATGTTAAAAGATAAAGAATCGCATTTTTCCTACAATCTGAGCTTTAAGTTATAATTCTGTTCACAAACATGGAAAAGCAAAGTTGAAATGTTAACTACGTACCTGCTCATGTTTTTTGTGATGCAGATTGTCTGACTGTAAATATACACCCTCAACACTAATTTACTAATTTTAATTAATTAAAAAGTGGCTAGGCTTTAAAGATTTTTCCATTATAACAATCAGCTACTTTCATAAAAAATGCATAAAACTGTCTTTCATCGTTATCAATACCTTAAAATGCAGATGTCTCATTTATAATTAAAAACTTTTAAAACTCCCTTTTAAAGTCAAAGATAACACAATAATTTTAAATTTTAACTCGCAGGCCATTTGTCCCAATGGTTTTCGTGTTGGCATGAAACTAGAAGCAGTCGATCGCAAGAATACTTCCCTTGTATGCGTAGCTACTGTATCAGATATGATGGATAATAGAATATTAGTTCACTTTGACAGCTGGGACGACATTTATGACTACTGGGCAGATCCAACTTCACCATACATTCATCCTGTTGGTTGGTGTGACCAACACGGGCACAGCCTTACTCCTCCTAATGGTACTTAATTTTTTTATTTTTTTAATTGTTCTAATTTATACTAATTAAAAACTTATACTTTTAGATTATCCACATCCAGAAACATTCACCTGGGAAAAATATTTAAAAGAGACTAGATCAGTGGCAGCTCCAGTTAGGGCTTTTAAACAGAGGCCTGTGTATGGTTTTAAGAAGGGTATGCGTTTGGAATGCGTTGATAAAAGGGTTCCGCAATTAATAAGGGCAGCAACTGTTGATGAAGTCAGGGAACATCAGATACGTATCAAATTTGATGGCTGGCCTGATAGGTACAGTTATTGGATTGATAATGATAGTCCAAATATACATCCTGTAGGCTGGTGTCAAAAAACTGGACATCCCATAGAACCACCTTTGAGTAAGTATTAAAATTGACAATTCTTTTATAAAAGTTTCAAATTCTTATCTTCTTGTAGCACCTGATGATGTGTACGACTTTTTGGAATGCCCAACTGTAGGTTGTAGAGGGCAAGGACATATTAAAGGACCACAATTTGCAACGCATTCATCTCCAAAAGATTGTCCATATGCAGATGAAAATATGGATAGAGAGAATACTCTACCAGATCGTTTATTAAGTCCTGATCGTCAATTAGAGGCTGTGGTACCAGTTTCTAGAGAGCCTAGAGACAAACCGTAAGAATTAAATTTGTTTGTGGTTATGTCACAAATTTTAATAATGTTTATTTTTCAGTAAATCTAAGCTTGGTAGGCCCCCGAAGATTCCAAAACGTGAACCACCAATTAAATTAGAATGGAATGATGATGATATGGATGCTGAAGACTGTAAACCTTTAAAACGTAAATCTCCAAAAAGTTCAAAGTCTTCAGTGGAAAATTCCAGTGAGAAAAGGTGTAAGAAAGAAGTTTTACCTCTTACAAATGGATATAGCAATGCAATGACTGAACAGATATGGGAAAAACATTCTAGATATCTAAATGAGGATGTTAAAACCAGTACGGATCCTCGTGAATGGCAAGAAGATGAAGTAGTTAAATTTGTATCATCGTTACCTTATTGTAAAAATCACGGTGCTTTATTTAAAGAGCATAAGATTGATGGTGAAGCTTTTTTAATGCTCAGTCAGCAAGATTTGGTCGATATATTGAATATAAAATTAGGACCTGCAATTAAATTGTATAGTATCATTATGTTGTTGAGAAGGAATATTGTATAGGGTGGTTTATCATCATCTTGATCGTGATATGTTGTTTTTAGCACTGCGTGCGTGTACAATATTTATTTAAAAATGATAAATCGAATTTTATCAATCCATTTCTCTTGCAATTTGTATATATACCCCCTGTTGATGCATGTATCATGTTAAAACAGTTTTGATTTTGCAATGATAATATATGTTTAAGTTGGTTGTTCATATTATTTTTTTATTGAGAATATATTATATTTAAAGTATAATTTTGTCTTTTATTAATTTCTCCCTAAAGCCGTAGACTACTCGGACCTAAATGATTTCTCGTTGGGCCTTCCTTTTCAGTTGTGTTAGTTTCCCTTTTGCACTAGTTGCTGATTTGAAAGTTCCGTTATAATATTTAAAGTTTCTTGAAAAAAGATACTTTTAAAATAAGCTGGTTCTCTTCAAGATATCCTGAAAAGCAATGGTAGTTGGTAGTATTGTGATGGGCATAATAAAATGATTATAGGAACATTATTTAAAAATCATTTGGACAACTCGCATTATAATCGTTTGTTGCCTTTCAAGTAAAATCATCCGAATTAAATATCATTCAATTTCAAATACAGAGACATTGAAAATGATTACAAACCACATGACCATGAAATTTACTGTTGGGTAGGCAACACATCTTGCACTATTAGTAAAATTGGCAAAAATAATGTAGTTTTCCAGTGACATAGTATTGGATATACGATAAAATTACTTAAAAACTTAAATATTTCAAATTTATTATCACACTTTCAATGCGAACTCCGTTGCCCATTCCAAGACCAGATGAGAAAGGAGGAGGGATCCTCTCTTCAACCTGGGTAAGCTAAACCTAGTTTTTGTGTATCCCAGGGAGTACCCTACACAGACCATCAGTGTAGAGGAAGAAGAGAGGGGACAGGCATGAAGGCCTTGAGGAGGCGGAACTCCCATCATGCTAAGGGAACTATAGGCTAATTCCTTGTATTCCTGAAACTAAACTGATTAAACAGAAAAAGGAAAGAAAAACCTGACTGTCAAAAACAAATAAGACAACTCTTAAAACGGACAATCAAAATAGCCACTTGGAACATATGAGGTTTAAACGGCAAAGAAGATGAGTTATGTGAAGTAATAAAAGAATCAAAAGTCGAGAGGTCAAGAAACTAAGAAGAAGGATAAGGGGTGTGAAGTTATTAATGATGGTTTTCTCTTACTACATTCAGGAGTAGTCAAAACAGAAAGGGCAGGAGCAGGTGTTGCCTGTCTTTTACATAAGGACTGGGTAGACACTGTGCAGGATTGAACTTTAAGAGACAAAAGAATTATGATGATGAATTTAAATATTGGCAGCGAACTTTTATCCTTAGTAATTGCATATGGTCCTAACGAGAGAGAACGGAAACCAAGGATGAATTCTATGAAGCACTGCAACGAGAACTAAACGATGCTGGAAAAATCATTCTGTTGGGAGATCTCAATGGCAGGGTAGAAAACTGCCCTAGTGTGTACCATGGGGTAATAGGCCAACACAGAGAAAACCATTTTTGAACAACAGTTATGTGGAATCAAACTAATCCAACTATGTATTTCAAACGAGCTGATTTTAATGAGGAAATCAATATGTATACGAGGCGAGCCGAGCAGGTCCGAAAACTCAATTATAGACTACATAGCTGTCGGACATCATTCTCGCCATCAAGTGAAGGATGTTAGAGTTAAACGGGGGCCCAAGCTTAGAACAGACCATTACCTATTAGAGATGCAGTGGTGTATCAAGGACCCCAGAACAACGCGCAGACGTAACAAAAGAAATGCTACAAGAATGAAAATCAAAATTAGTGAACTCAAAATTGAGGATAAACAAAACGAATATCAAAAGAAGATCCGCGCAAGTTTTATCGGCACACGGAAAAACAGATAATCTAGAGGAGAGCTATCATAGAGATTCAAGACAATTATACTGGAGTCAGCAGAAGAAGTAGGTGGCACCATAAAGTGTAGGGAAAAAAGGTAATAAGAAAATGAAAAAATTAAGAAGAGGTAAAGCTGAAAAAGAGGAAGTGGAAAGAATACCTAGAAAGTGGAACACATGATAGCTTCAACAACTACAAAGAGCAAAGACAAAAAGTCAAGAGAATAGTATTAAGATGCAAAAAAGGCTAGTTGGGAATAGTTCGGGCACGAAATGGAAGGACGCTTTGGTGTAAATCAAAAACTTTTCCTCAGAGTCTTAAAAGGCCTAAAAAATACCAAGGAAGTGCCTTTGAAGAATATTTTTGACAAAAATAAATGTCTACTGATGGATGATAAGAATATCATGAATAGATGAAGAGAATATTTTATGTATTTGCTGGGAACAGGAGAGGATGCTCTTTTAGTGGAAAAAAACCAAGAGCGTATAACGATCCCGTCACTAAAGAAGAGATGCTGAGGCACATGGGAAAAGCAGGGGAGGATCTACTGTTCTAAATACTATCCCTAGTATGGAAGCATGACAGAATATCTGCAGACTGGAATGTGGCCATCATAGTCTCATTATTCAAAAAGGGAAATAACAGGGAATGCAGCAACCATCGTGGAATATCTTTGTTAAGTTTTCCAGGAAAGATCTATTCCAAGATACTTAAAACTTGTCTTGGAAGTCAAATGTCAAAAGAGATTACAGGCCAGGCAGAGATTTTCACTGTAAGGCAGATTTTGGAAACGACTATAGAATACGATAAGGAAGTAGAATGAGCTGAATCATGGGCTTTGCTGAGGAAGCGGGATGTAAACAGAGGCTTAACAAGCAGAATACAGAGCTACTACAAAACCTGCAGAAGTTACTCACAGTCAAGAATTTCGGACAACCGCTGGGGTCAGACAGGGCGACATTCTTAGTCCTTTTTTGTTTGTACTGCTGATGGATGACGCGCAAGAGAATGTCAGAAAAAGACCCGTCAGTCGTTTCCAGCTTGGCCATTGGCTGTGCTGTTCTCAGAATTAGCCTATGCTGACGATGTAGCGCTGATTGCTGGTAATGAAAGAGATCTACAAAAGAATTTACAAATTTGGGCCGTTGAGCTTAGGATACGGAAGCCTTTAATACACACTGCAAAGACCCACACCATGGTAATTAGTCGATCCCCAGATTACAATCCTAGAACAGCTAAAACAGGTTGAAAAGTTTAAGTACCTGAGATGCACCATCAGTTCAGATGGAAAAATCGGTGGAGCTCTGAGACGAGGGAAGAGGGAAATTTCGAAAAGTACAAAGGAACAATATTTAATTCCACGTATGTTACCATCCTCACATACGATTGCGAGTCGTGGGACCTGATTCCAAATCAGTTTCACCGCCTCCAAGCGATGTGGATATCTCCGAAATGAGACGCGACAGAGTGAGAAATCAGACAATTCGTCTTAACCTCCAAGCCAGACATCTAAAAACAATCCTTGAAAAAGCCAAGCTGAGATGGTTTAGGCATGTAGCTCGTATGCCACCTGAAAGACTGCGCAGACTCGCTGTGGAAGCTAGACCTGAAGGAAAGAGACCACGAGGAAGGTGTCGTTTCACCTGGCAGGAGAGTGTCCAAAGAGAGAGGGGTAGACTGGTCCCAGACCAAGCGACTAGCCTCCGACGGGTAGTCTTTACACCGATCAGAAGTAGAAGAAGAACAGATTAAGTACAAGTATTTTGAATGTGTTAAATCTAACTTATCTCGATTAACTTACAAAAAGCAGATTCGGTCTTGAAAAAGATTGATTTCTAACTAGAACAAAATAAAATGTAAAAAACGCAAAAGAAAGAGACAACAAGAAATCACGGAACGCACATACGCCGATGTAATTTTAAGTTAGAAATGTACTCAGATGGACGTTACTCTGTAGTATGACCAACGTCGAGAAATAAGATTAGGCACCACTTTTAAATTAATGGTCGCGTGGCTTGTAATCATTTTCGATGTCTCTGTAGCATTACTAAGAATCATTCGGATAACTCATATTAGGTGCCAATCGTAGAAAATGGCGTATTCTATGCAAAACCAACCGTCTTTGTCAATTTCGAAAATAGAAACATTTTTTAATTTTTTAGTGGTCAGGAATTAGCTCCCACCTCACAATTCACTGCTCCTGATAAGAATAACAAGCATGTAGAAAATTTCATCCTGGACATCTCACCTTATTCTTGAAATATTCAAAAAAACAATGAATCTTAAAATAAAGCTTTGACACCCTGTATCTCTGAAACAATGCGTTTCCAGGCAGATATTTATAGGAACTTTTTTACTTATTATTATTATTATTTAATTCCACGTACGTTCCCATCCTCACATACGATTGCGAGTCGTAGGACCTGACTCCAAATCCATACGCCCTTAGATTTTCCAAAACCCTGTAAACTAAAAAATTAAAAAAATTGCTTGTACAGGGTGTTTTGAAAGTAAGAGCAAATATTTGACAGGCGCATTCTTTGATAAAGATTAAGCCTTTTTCGTCATACGACCTTTTTCCCTAAAGTGCATTGTTTTTGAGATGCAGGATGTCAAAAGTTTCATTTGATTTTTTTAAATCTGTTTTTAGGTGATGATAATTTACTTAGGGTTGGATGTACATAGATTATGTTAACTTTAATCAAGAATTTCCCCATAATCCTACCTAACCCCAATAGATAGGGGTTTTGGGAATATATCAAAACAACAGTAGTAATAGTAGCCCGATTTGAGTGTCTTCAGCTGCATCTGATTATGATTTGGCCGTTAGAGGTCATGACAGATCAAACCAAGAAAGGCTCTTAGCTCAGAAACTGTAAGGATTATGGGGGTCTAGTTTTTGCCGATCAACGCAGCTTCACAAGCACTATGACAGGAGAGAAAGTCCGGTGAAAAACCAAGAAATCCTGAAAATCCCCAAAAAATCTGCAAATTTTGCAACTCTCACCAAAACTGCCTGGATAGTCTGATCAACAATATTCAAGACTTATGTTCTGGGAGGACTTATATATATACCCACTTGAGGAAACCCAACTCAATTTTAGGCCCTAGAAACAAGTACATATAATGACCAATTTTAATCCTGATTGTGCATCAACATAATTAATAACGATATGAATTTACATTGCAGATTATTTGAGATAATCTTTTTTTTTTGTCTTTACATTTGATAAGAGAATTGTGTAGCCTTTAAATAAATTTTGAGAATTTTCTTTTAATTTAAAACAATTTCTGTTGTGATGATTATAAAAAATGGCTTCCGACAATATACTCGAAATTCGTATTTTAATCATTTTATGGGCTATTTTACTGTTCTACTTCTTGTGAATTCATTATTCTTGCTTTTCAATTTGCGCAGGAACGATTCTTCCTATTGACGTTAAATTTTCACCATCATAAAGAGAAGCCAAACTATGTAAAAGGTGTAGTATGTCCTTTTTTTTTGAAAAACCACCTTTAGTTCTTGAGAAATCACATTTTATAGGATAACGGAGATAAAAGTAGCACGTGGTCTGGTGGCGATTTTTATTGTATCAATTACACTATAATCATTTTGTCTATTTCTTTTACGCATTATTTCTAATACTATGATTTGTATCATATCTCATTGTTTATGTTACTTGTGACATGCTATTATTGAAAGATTTGACCTTTAGCTAATAAAGGGTGGCAACTGGTCACCTCTACTGTTTACTGTATATATTATCCTGGCCCTTTTGAAGAGCCAATCAGTCTTTAAACATGCCTGTTTGTAAATAAATCAGTTAAGAAACCAATCTCGATTTTCAACAATAAACACTAATTTTACTGTATTATTATTAAAGAGTTAGTTGACGACATAGTAAATTTGTTCGTATACTCAACTAGTTTATCAGATGCTCTAGTTAACTGCTAATACGAGTACATCACCAGTTTTTAACATGGTATATCAAGTAATCTCTACCGCTCCTTGATTATTATAGTTTAGTATTGATTTATTCTGTTATTAGATTAAGACATCATTGTTCCTTTAGTTTTTAGTAAATTTAACTTTAATTGATTTTAAATGTTTTACTTTTTTTTTAAATGCACTAAATTACTGAATTGATTGGTATTCTCTTGAAATACAAGCAGCTGATCTGTTAAAATAAAACAGATTTTTCCCCCTGCATCTAATTAAACTCATAAAACTAACTCTTTCGCCATTAAACAGTTTCTGTAGCTGCAGTAGTTTCAAATTAATTTTATGCACTTACCTTTTGCCGTCGTTGCCCCAACTTTCCACCTCTGAAGTTGTTTATCACCCATCCACTACACTTTAGGCAGTTTTTTACAATCAAGTTCACTGTTTTCTATAGTTTTAAATTCAATTTAAAATGTTAGCAAAGTATCTTAAGCTACTAAGTTTAGTTTAGCTCTAAGTAAGCACATACACGTCCCTCCCGATCACTTCATAAAATCAAACTAACCATTATTGAAGTAAATCACCTCATTGTTCCACACATGTGATATTATGTAATAAAATCAGAAAAATATTTTTAAGAATTGTGTAGATTTCATATCAACAGGTGTTAAACAACTGAACTTATGTTTCTTCAAATTTTCAGACATCTATGATTCTTATTTTTGAATTAAAATTTTAAAATTTCTATCAATAGCTTTTACAAGCACATACATGTCCTTCCCAATCACTTTATAAAATCAAACTAACCATTGTTGAAATAAATCACCTCACTTTTCCACACATGTGGTATTATGTAACAGAATCACAAAAATATTTTTAAGAATTGTGCAGATTTCAATTCAACAGGTGTTAAACAACTGAACTTACATGTTTCAATTTTCAAAGATAGCCATGATCTTTACTTTTGAATTAAAACTTTAAAATTTCCATCTATACCTTTTACAAGTACATACATGTCCCTCCCAATCAGTTTATAAAATCAAACTAATCATTATTAAAGTAAATCACCTCACTTTTCCTCACATCGCAAAAATATTTTTAATAGTTGTGTAGATTTCACATCAACAGGTATTAAACAACTGAACTTGTTTTTCAATTTTCAAAGATATCTATGATCTTTGTTTTTAAATTGAAATTTTTAAATTTTCATCAATATCTTTTTTAAATGTTTAAATAAATGAGAAATTCTAATTGAAAATAATATAAAATTAATATCAATTATAGTTTCCATAACATCACCAGTGAATGCATCATATTACGTAGCAGATACGATTAAAAATTAATATTTAATGAAGAATATAAAATAAGAATATTTTTCAATGTCTTGTTTATTTGGAAGACATTTCTTGTTTATTAAATCAGTATAAATTGCATCGAGAGTATGAATACAATTAATTGCTTTGTTACAACAGAAAGTGTGTATACACAGAGCATTATTTTAAATTTAAAAAGCAGGATGGTATTTCTATGTTACACAAGCTGAATCAAATAGGTAGAGAAAGGTATACAGGTGTACGTGTGTATATACAAGTTGGCCTACAGCTTCTTACAGTCGCATTTTATTTCTTTTTTCAAATGTTATCATTATTTTAAAACAAATTTATTATTACTACAGAAATATAATAATAATAATAGGAATTCACAGAAAAGTTTGGTGTTTAATTAATTAACATATCTATTTTCAATAATAAATAGAACACAATTGACTGTATACATTTTAAAAATCATAATTATGTATATACGAATTATGATGAGTTATGTGATCAAAATTACGTAAAAACAAGTACATTCAAATACTTTTCATTTTTTTTTCTTAATTAAACGAGTTAAAAATTTTATTTGTTTTTAATTTTAAAATTATGTTAAAAGAGTCTCCTTCAAAATAAAGGAAGCATCTCTTAGCTTTTAAATTCAAATTTGTGAATTAGACTACCATAAAGTGGTAGGTAAAAAATTATATTATTATTATTAAAAGAGAACTTGCTACAGCTTTTTTTTTGTTATGTATCATCAACTCACTAAATGTGCACGCATGTAAATATGCACATGTAGTGATGCATTTTTGTGATTATATTAAACATAATAATTATCTATCTATTAAATAATAAAAGAAAAAAAATCTGTAAAACTATCTACGTATCTATATATGTACATTTCATTTGTTCAAAAGTGCTTTTAACATAAAAGATTTACAGTTAAATATGTTCCTTTTTCTTTTCAATAGCTTTGTATAATAAAAAATCACGTATGTACAAAACAATTACACAATTACAAGTGTATACAATCTGTGTATAAACTCGCCAGGCATCACAACCTGAACTGAAACGAATATGGAAAAGTTGATTACTACGACTAAGCCCATCACAGTATGTAGCTTTTCTTTTGCTATTTCGCCTTGCAACTGTCAAGGCCTATGAAATCTAGAAACAAAAAGAAAAATATAGAAAATATTAAAATTGTATATTATTACATCTTTCTAGTGTACTTGTCAACTACATTGTGGTAGGAACTGAACTAAAGGTTTTGTTATTTAGGAATCTTGGAAGACAGGTCTTGATTATTTAGTGTTTTAAGAGGCTCAGCAATAACTCTATTGATATAACCTAGAAAAAAGAAAGAAAAAACTGATACTTTAAAAAGTTAATGATATCATATTGTTATATTAAGTTTCAATGATACAAATGATTATCTTAATACCATACGCTCCCTAAAATAAATTTAATATCAATTAAGATTAAATTTAAATTGCCATCTATTAAATGAATTGTCTTAAAAGACAATCATCAGCTTAATTGATAAATTATTGATAATTGTTGCTTGCAAGTAAAAGAAAATATTTTTATTGAGATGGTTCATTTTCACTTACTATACAGGTTGAAAGAGAGGTCAGGGATGATAATTTTGTTTATGAAATACTAACCGCATAAGACCAAAAGATTCCTAGGTTATAAATGGATAAATCTCGATAAACCCTTAATATAATTTTAACAATAATGTTGTAAATAAACTAAAAAAACTCAAAAGTATTAGAAATTGTCGGATTTGTAAGTAAAATCACATTAATCATAACTTGAAAATAACATAACCTAAATGTTCTAACCTTAATTGACATTATCTTAAGTTAGTTAACATTCCTTTTGATATTTCTTAATATAAGGAACTTCAACCATTATACAACCCAAGAATCTTAAAACATATTTTAATATTAAAAATTTCCCTTTACCTAGTTAAGTGTCGACTGTCTTCGTGAACAGCCATTTCTGAGCTTTTAAATTCATTGAGTTCCTTTCTTATGGCTGCTTTATCTTTAGGAGTAAGCCTGGTCCAAGGCTTATCAGCTCGCCGATCATAATCATGAGCTTGCGTAACCTCTATGTAATCATTAAATCGTATAATCTTTTTCTCTTTCAATTCTTCGACAGTCGGTCTAAAACTTAACTTTCTTAACAAAAATCGTTTCTTCTCCTCTTTTTGTTTCTTTTCTTCTGCCGGACTTTGTCCTAAAAAAGTATTATTAATGATTATATAAGTTTCTTCAATAATCATTTTATACATAAAAATTATTAATATAGACATAACCTTACTTTTTAATATATTACGTTCTTCTAATTCCTCTTGCGTAGGTCTCATACTAAGTCTTCTAATCAATCGTGCTCCAATAGCTTCTTTAGTTTCTTGTCTTTCATTTTCACTTTGTATTTGTAAAATGTTCCTGTTGATCAAATCTTGCCTATCTGGTCTTAATGATAACTTTAATGAGAGGCTTTCTTTTCGTGCAATTTTCAAAGCCAACCGATTTTCTTCAGACACGCTGCTATCTTCATCTCGATACAGTACAGGCCCATCATTTGAATCATCATCTTCTCTAATTACGTATGGTCTGGCATTTTCTTTATTTTCTAATGTACATGGTAGACCAATACCAAATTTTACAGGTTTTGTGCTATAAAGAAAAAAATTGTTTTAAAAGAATCACTTTTTCAAATTAGCAAATGGGTAAAAGAAAACATTTAAAGCAAATAAATAATAATAAAGATTTAAATTCCACTTAAGCCCTTCATTAACAACAGTTGCCGATTATTGTATTTTTGATTAATTGAAAGTACCCAGGTGCGCTTTGTACAAATAATTAAGAATTTTAATACCGCTAATTGTGCTTTCTAATTAATCAAAAATAATTAACTCACAATAATTGCTTGCTTACGAGGCCTAAAGGGAATAAAACCATATAAAGAAGGCAAAGCTATTAACAAAAACAAATTTAAAAGAAGGGTGCAAGATTTTTTTTTTCTTCTTTTTAGGAACAAACATGTAAAGTTCCAAAGTATTATAATACTTCTAATTCAATATTTACCATATCTTTATCCGAGGCCGCAATGGTGGCCTCCTGCTTGATAAAAGTAAAATAAACACACATGAGATGAGAATATTGTTAGCAATACTTGTATAAATGAGTTTAATGAAAATTTGCATACAGTGAGGCAAGATGCAGATGTAACACCTCAATAAACTGAATACTTTTACACAAACATAACCTATACAACCTCAAGGACAAGATGACAATAGTAGTTTTGTAGGTTAGTTAACTGTCATTTATTCAAAATTTCAAAGCACTACTGGCTATATTGACATTAACTACTATCAATAGTACAATTTTAGTAATCAACAAACTCCGATAGGAGTTGTTACTGAATTTGCGAAGTCTGCCTGTCCGTCTGTTTGTCCGCATTTTTTTTCTGATTTTGAAATTTTGACTTCAGATTCGGATTCTAAGTCAAAAACTAAAGACAACATGACGTTTTTGTTTTTTGATATCTCTTCGGGAACATGGTCAAAATGGCCGCCGAAATTTATAAAATTTTCAAAATTTTTTTTTATTTTAGAATTGTATTCTACATCAAAAGAGAACAAATACGTATACTTTTAGTTTTTTGATATCACTTCAGAAACATGGTCAAAATGGCCGCCAAAGTTTGAAAAACGTAACAAAGCAGAATCTGTTGTGGTTATGCTTTGCATTCCCAGATGTTTTTCTTACTGCCAATGTAACAAAAAAACCCTGAATATGATGAAGAAATATAAAACTAATTGGTGAATATTAATTGCAAGTTCCAAACTTGATTAGTTTGCATAAATATAAAATAAAAAATTCATTTCTGATTTGATTCAAGACCAGTGATGTATAGCTAAAAAAATAGTGGGGAAACGTTGATTGTCATATTACACATTTAACATAAAAATAATTAGATTTTTAAAAGAATATTTAGTATTTATTGGTAACCAGGGGAACGCCGTTCCCTCACGTTCCCCCCACTGTTAAAGACTATAGAAAGAATCATTAACGTTTGGACAGCTATTACAGGACATTAGATGTTTTAGCTAAAAAAGAGAACCAGCTGAAATACGAAGCAAACATAAATGAAACCTTCCATTGGATAAAGATTGAAGTCCAAATAACTACAATGGAGCAAAGTTTCTAACTGCCAATCATATTCATATTTGGCTGTTACATTGAGGGACTCTAGAATGGAGAAGGAGAAAGAAAAACAGACTATATACAAGAGGATAGAACTAGATAATAATCTTGAATACTTTTTTCTTCTCATCTTTCTCTCAGAAAATAATAAGAAATTAAGAAATAATATAAATAATAAAAAGTGAATGATCAAAACGTATTATGGAAAGCTAAAAGAGTTTAGGAAACGTCTTGTTAATTAGCTTCGAGTTCTGAGATTCTACGAGTTATGATTATTTTACAGATGTTTCCTTATTTGTCATCACACATCATAACTGTTCAATTTGATCCTGTTATTCACTCTCTCCATTTCTGCATCTTGCATTCTTGCCAGTGAAGTATATATAAACTTTAGCCCAATCAAAAATATCCACTTACTTATAACTAGGATTGTTATCTATCTGCGCATGTCTAACTGTAAGAGGCCTATTTTCTTGCGTGGGGGTATTTTGAGGTGTGCCAGGTCCGCTTCCGCTGCCTTTTTTCTTGAGTGCAGACTTCAGAGGCATTGCATTGAATTTTGGTTCTTTTGCTGGAATTTCCTCTATTCTACTTGTATCTACATTTGGATCTGGTTGGGGCATACGGTACAAACATCTATCATCATCTAAATCTTCACCATCAATATCATCTGGCTCTATATCTTCTTGGTCTGATATAAATATTAATGTTAATAATTACAATAGTGTACAGAAAATACAGGAATACCTTCAGAATCATAATCGACCATCTCAGTAGGCAGTGGTGTTTGCTGCCTAATCGGTGTAGGGCTTGGTGAACTAAACATTGGTGGTGGAGGTATAGGCCCTATCTCAGAGACAGGTATAGGAGGTTCTGGCAGTTCTGAAAGCATGAATCCTGGCCCTGGCATGCTTGGGGGCGGTAGATTTGGTGGATGGGGATGACATAGTCGTTCCTGAGGCGGCGGCGTACTGCCCGGTGGACCTGGCTGACCTTCCGCAACTGTTACATAAACGACTAATAACAGTTGCTTCTAATAACAAAAATTTTAAAAATACTTACAATGTTCGCTGTGATAACATAGTAACCTTCTAGTAAGTTTTCCAGGTCCCAAGGAATTAGGGCGTTCAATTTTGGCCGGTGTTGGCTCTCCACCCCCTCCTCCAGGTGGATGCATCGTCGGTGGCGGTGGCTCTCCGCTTGGAGACACGGCACCATTATGTGTCGTCGCTCCATCAGTCTTATCTTTTTTGGGCTCTAAAAAAGAAAGCAGAGTAAAATAAATTACCTGGACGTAAATTAAAAGAGAAAAGCTTTCAATTAGATAAAATAAAAAAATAGTCCTAATTCTAAGAAGACGTTGATTAATTTAATATCTAGATAAGAAATATCAATTTGTGGAATTATTTGTCTTTCGGTTTCATTCGGCGATATCAGTTGGTGTCATCTACTGCCTGAACAAGACGGGCATAAAAATTATTGCTGCATTGCATTTTTTTTGGGAGAGATAAGGTGTAAGCAATATGTTATAAATGAAATGAAAGGACATTTAGTTTCACACCACTTTATTTGAATACCTTTGTAACTTTGTTAGTTAAGAAGCTTAAAGTAAACAATTTATAAATACAAACAAAACTTGAAAGTTTCAGACACAATAATGACTTCGACGCTTTTGTGTGGGCTCGAGTCATGGAGAGCGACAAAACTAAATAGAGAAAGCTTCAGACTTTTGTAAATATTTAAGATGTTTGAAATGGATTCGAAAATATTATGTGCAAATAAATATTCAGTGAGAAATTGAAGGAAAGTTAAAGAGAAATATCAACGTAATGGCGAAATCTAGAACGCGTCTTAAATCAATAATAATGTCTACTAGGTCTAGGGCTCGCGTTACGGTTTTTACGAAAGAAAGAAAATGATGTTCAGTATCGGGTGGCTTCTACACGATTTAGTTTTGAGTCAACAATGACCTGTTGTTCTAGGTTGCTTCTACTCGAGTTTATAGCTCGTATTTCATATACCATGGAGAGGCATGATGGATAGTTGTCGAGCGATTATGTTTCGTATAGTATGTTATATGGAAGATAGATCAGGCGAACGAACGGGTTGCAGAAGAAGTAAAGCCTGTTGTTGATGGAGATCTGTCGCACATTTTGTGCCACATAATAATCGAGCGTTGTCCTATTGATAAATTTCATCGGGTATAGTTATCAGAAAAGGTAAAACTTCGACTTGTAGAATTTCACGAACGTATCGTAACTACGCAGATTACACAGCAATATATATAGACTAATAGAATCCCACACCATGAAAGATGAGAATAACCTAAAAATACTATAGCAGATTCCATTTCCCATCCCATTGTTTCTAATGTTGATACCCTTATATGTCCAAGTCGTGGAGTTGACAGTAATTTCACCATTGCCATAGCCGTTACTGTGCCAAAGCCGAAATTAAGAAAAATAGCCTATTCTCGCTTAAACTTTTGCGACCCTTGAGTCACATACCGTTCTTGCTCGTATGAACTTTGACGTTTGCAGTATGGAATTCTTAATTCGAGTTAACAACCCAAGTATCATCTTGTGTAAGCATGCAATAGAAGAAAGTGGTGCTAACTAAATTATTATTTCGTAAAAAATAATTACGCGCTCAAGCTTTCATCTCGAAAGTGCAACAGAATTCTTCCGCTGTTTGATAGGAATGAATAGGTCAAGCTAAAATTGTAGATTGGATAAAGAAACATTGGCAATTTCGAGCTTGGGAGGTTTTTTTTGGCAATTTAGCGTTTTCATGCTCAACAATATGCCGTGCTCATTCAATCTTTCCAATAGTTTTTAATTTTAAATCCAAGCTTTCCCCTTTTAAAATCTACTATTTAAATGGTAATAAAATTTCGTGGTTGCGCCTCTGATGTAGATCTACATAGATTAGTTACGATTAAACACACCCAACCTGATGGATATTCGTTTGTTTGAATATAAAGCATGGAAACGTTTCCGACAATTTTCTTAACATCCCGTAGTAACGCGTGTATTTGTGACATCTGTAGTTTTCTAGATTTTTGTTAACTGGGAGGATCTTTTGTTATTTTAGTTGTCCACTTAAAACAATAAAAACTTAAATGTCAATGTTTCTTGAAAATGGCTCTCAATCAAATTTTCTAACTAAAGTGGCGGGTAAAGAAATGGCGTGAAGAGCAAGAAACAACAAATTTACAGCTTACTAGTTCTGTCCTATTTATCTAATTTGAAACACAATATCGTAATACTCCCGTTATCCAATATTAAGAGCAACTTGTAATCTAATACCTTATATGGTTCACATTTCCTAATTTATTTAGTTTGAAATCCGATATGATTTCATCAAGACCTAAGCTAGACACCTTAGTAACACACTAGTAGGTTCCAATTGTATCTTTTACGGATTTTGCAACAGAAGATTAAAACACAAGAATGAAATAGAGATAAGAATAAACAGAATTCAAATGAAGTTGCTATGTGTGCAATTGTTAAACAGAAAACAAAACACACAACGCAATAAGCATGCTCAACCTATTTAAATAGCTCGACGTTGTTTGATTAATAATAAGAATGTTCAATATTTATTGTTGATCAGATAATAATAGAAGTTAGGTAAGGTATCTATTTAACATTTCGAAAGTATCATTTAATGGGCCAATAAAAACATAAATAAACCAATCGAATAAAACGCAAAGCCTATTAAAGTTTTATCATGAATGAACCTGTGGGTATGAATATGAGAGAGAGTGTATGGTATGTAAATCTGTAAATGTTCGATTTGATTTTGGGAAAATGATTTACGCGGATTGGCAACGTTTCAAACGTCACGAGTGAGTCAAGAAATTTGCGAAATGTCCAAAATACATGTTTTCTGCAACCGGGGAAATCTAGTTAGCCGAGCGTCATATTTTGGCGCGCAAATAATTTGTAAACAAACGAATTAAGGAAAAATTTTAAATTAAGAAAAACTTCTTGAACATTAATTGGTTGCTTTAAGTGTATTATTTTTATGGGGAATTAAAAACAAGAAATGCGTACAATCAAACGGAAAATGCAACTGAAAATAAAAAAATAGACAAACGAGAAAATTTGTTTGGCTGTAATCCAAACACAGAATGACTCATATTAACAACTCGTGTGAAAACTCAAGTATTCAAAGTAAAAATTTCGCAAGGCCGGACGTTTGGGAGATTCATCCTGGTACTTTTGCTGAAATTATCTTAGCTATAGCTGTAAGCATAAAATTACGCTGGTATTCAAATTTTAGTAACCAAAATGAAATCAATTATTGAAAATAAACAATAGAGTCGGTACAATGAAAAGTTATTTACAGCAAGGACCCTAATAAATAATACCCCTATCTACGGCGCCATTTAAATCCAATCGATTTCTCTATATCAGACCTTGGACATTATATACACATACATAGATACATACAAAACAACAAAAGACGACACAAATGTGTCCTTTTTCTCATTAATAACTGGCGCTAATTAAAAAATAATTCCATTTATACTGCTAATAATTAATTTAGTTTTATCACACCTGCGATGCTGCTACTACTACTCTGCAAAATTGAGATTTAAATTTATAAATTTTACCGTCTTTGTTATAACCAGGGGGTAAGAAGGCCGCCGGGGGAGTTATGGGAGGTGCCGTGTTCCAATAGGGAACTACATCTGGTCGACATTGACCGTAACCTGGCAGCTCAAGTTTATGCTCTTGGTCTTCTAATCGGCGACGACGACGCCCACCCGGAGTAAACGACTTGACCAAAAACCCTACGCCACTCATTTTTATCGTTGAACATAAATTCTTTTTTATTGCTAATAGCGGAAGACTTAAATTTGACTTACGTAATTCACTTTAACGAATGCGATAAAATATTGAAGTTGTTTAGATGAAATTTCTTAGATAAATAAAATAATTTCTAAACGATTCTTTTCAAATTGAAACCAAAAATGCATGTACTTCCACGTGTTCACATACAAATAGATAACACACATACAGAGTGACGCGAAGTTTTCGAAAGTAAATATAAACAGAGGGGAAAAAAGCGCTTCTCAATTTTATAACCGCGTCGGGAAAAACAAAAACAAAACAGGAAAAAAATTTCGCGCGAAATTACAACATGAATAAAACAGAATTAATCGTCGATAAAGTGAAGCCACTATCAACGCGTATAATAAACATTCTTTGTTCTACAAAGATAGCAAACACTTAAGGGCCAACAGGTCGCCAAAGCGGGCACGCGTTGACTGACGTCGCGGCGCTGAGAAGCGCTGCGTGGGCGTCGGGCTTGCCCGGTCGGATCGTTACCATCCTGCAGCATCCCTGACGTCACACATTTTCTTATATACACAACACGCATCAATGGATTCTGTAGCCTTGACTTATCTCGACGCCAACAATTATGTATACAAAAGAATAAATAAACTAATTCTAGAGGCTCTTCGCGAGACAAATTAATTCAAAACTTTTTTCTTGAGAGAAATTCTTAAAATTTTTACCAACGGTTTACAAGTTTCATGCAAGGACAGTGTTGATTGAAGTTAAGACTATTTTTGTTTCGAACTTTTAACAAGAATCTAAAAACAAGTTTTTAAAAGAGAGAAAAAAGAAAACTGAAAAACACCTTGGAAAATTTATAATGCTGGTAGATTTTCTAGTAAATGAAGATTTCAGAGTGAGCAAGACATGGAGATTACAAAAAAAAAAAGTTTATAACTGGGAAAAAAATGGATTTTGATATATGCGACAGGCTTGAAAACAGCCGGAAAACTTTTTCATATCAATATCATTTTGTATGAAGTTTAGAAAACTCGACTTAGTGCAAATAACCGTGACTTGAAAAATGAGTAGACCAAAACCAAAATTGTTGATACCAAAACGAATAAAAATATTTTAGTATCAATTTAATTTCTAATATCTAACATTTTACTCAAAGCAAAACTAAAACCTTCCGCGAGTAATCTTCGTGTGTTTCACAAATTTTAGATTCGCTTCTTATAACATTTACAATTTTGGTTATTTTGATAACAAACTTAATTTCTAATCAATATATTCAAAGAACTCTTGGATTCCTTCGAAAATTCCACACAGGCCTTTCCCTATGTTCCATCTTCCGTGGGGCACGCGGTATGTATTAACATTAGACATCTTATGTTTAATTTAATAACAATGGAAAGATCGCATTCACCATTCGGACTTTGGTGGGCGGAGGAAAAAATTTTTTTTCATTTTGTTAACAATGAAGAGCGAGAGAGTCAAAGGGAGCCAATACTCCTTAAAGACAGACAGCGCCCTATCTATCCGTCCATACTTTTATCAAATTCTGATCCACAGGTATCCGTCAGTAGGGAACACACTTGGATTTTCTAAAAATATCGAAATGAGACTTAAAAGTTCAACTTCGGAAGCTTTTTATCTTTCCAGATTCCACCGCTAGAGATCACGGCAAAATTGGCAAAATTCAATTTAAACATTGTTTCTCGATAACGAAAAGAAATAAGTAAGTTGCGTTTCGGGATTTGCAAATAGCAGATCGTCATACGTTTTTTCTATGCAAAGGTTTATCGGTGAAAAACAAAAGATCATTATGGCACAATTGTATCCATGGCAATAATACCTTCGATAAAATTATCCAACGACTGTAAAAGTGGACCTTAGGGAAAGATGCCTTTTTCCGGCATAACTCCGAATCTAAACGTCCTGTCAAGTTGGTTGGTTACGACATTTCGAAAAATCGAGTTTTGACGGCATTTGAACCATTGCGTTCTTTCGCAAAATTCTTTTCTCTTCGCATACCTTAAGAGTATTATCTACAAAAAAAAAGCTCATATGACTGTACCCCGAAAACAGTCAACTTGATAGTCAAATTCCTAAGAAACCAGAGAGACTCGACCATTTTAATATAATGGCAGGTGGCTTGGTAAAATAGGTTGTCTACTGTCAGAACTTGTTGCCCTGAAGACAAATTCGAAAAAACAATTCCGAAAATCGATCGGTAATTGTTCAGTATCCACTGGTTACCAACGGATCTACAATTGTCCGCTGCTAGATTGTTTATTCGAGACAACACACAAAACACAAAATATACATTTCCGTGTAAAAATCTGGATTTTGTCAATTTTCGAACACGAGTAAATTTGTTTTAAAGGCCGTTACAGTGACAAGCGACACCTTAAAAAAATATTAAATACATTTTGGCACGCGAAATACAAACAATTGTTGAAAAATTGTTATTTTTAAAATTATATTGTCGAAGGTAGGCAAGATTGAAATTAATTCAGGAAAATGTCTTATACTGACGAAAGTGCATTTTTAGTTTTTAAAAAAGGAAGCACGTCGCCAATATAATTTTCACATACAGAAAATATATACATTTTGGCAGAGGTATCTTATTTAGTACGTGTCTTATTAACATTTCGTATCTAAGAGGAAATGTAATGTGATTATGTTCTATAACGGTATAGGAGGTTGAACGTAGACGTCGTGCACGAATACATAATTTTCTCCCGTCCTAAAAGGGACGATATTAAATTTATGAATAAACAGAACTAAAATTGGATTTAACATAAAACCGTTTTACACACGTTTTATTTTTAAAATGTAAAAATCCAAACAGCAGAAGCATCGTGATTATTGGTAATTTACCTCCGGCCTCCGGAAATAACTGACGAAATTACGTAAATCACAAAAATAACTCAAAATAAATATTCATTAATATTATTAGAAGATTAATAGAAAACAGAAATATTCAATCAGGAAAAAACCTTTCAATTTCCTTTTTTAAGATTGAATCTTTCGATACCGATATAGATTCCGCTAAAAATAAAAGATGCAAATTCGTTCGACAGCTTAGATTTAGATATCCACATCACGTTGTTAGCGGAAGGTGGTACTAACAAGTTCCGGATTAGAAGGGCGTATTCGAATTGGACTGTTAAATTACCGGTTACGTAGTTACCTTTAATTTGTTTACTGGAAAGCTGCTTTAAATTATTGGTTTTTTCACATTAAGCTGGTGGACCTTTTCTATGTTAACGCTTTAACACTCACAGGATGTTTCGTGCATTTAAATTCCTTTGATAGTTTTTTCATTCTAACCGTTTGCAAAGAAATCTAAACGTTACCTATTTTTTTTTAATATTCCTAGTTATTTTAATGTTTCCTGCTTAATTATAGTTCTATTGAATTTTGATTCAAAAATGTGCAATTTTATGTCAAATCGGTCAAAATTGCCCACAAAAAATCTTTTTGAATAGTTTTTCAAATATCTCTTCGAAAACTTAAAATTAACGATAATGCTTAGTGAATTTTTTTGCTTTTCAATTTTTTTAGGCTATTTTGTTATTTCAGCCATGAGAGAAGAAATTCTGAGTAGAAATCAGTTAGTCCAAGAAAGCTGCTAACTCGTTTCCAGTCTTCCTTTGGTTTCACCGACGACGCAAGGAACAAAGGCAACCACGATGAATTTCTACAATGAGTGTACCGCAACCCACCACGATGTGCATTTCGTTCAGAAATCCGTCAGTTGACAAACTTCTCTAGAAAACTGAACTTCGAATGACGAAACCTACCAAACAAACGTCTGTTGAGACATACCATACTTTCCATACGGTAATACTTATCTAATGACCCATGTATTTGAGCTAATTTATTTTTTTTTCCTTTAAAAAGCGTTTAAAATTTGCTCGATTATACTACTGCACAATATGCAGATACGTCTCTGTTGTTACAATATGATTAATACTTGCATTAGTCTATAAGATTTATTAGGTATGTTTTACGTGTTCGTGCTCACTCGACAGTCTTAAAATGCATTCATAGATGACCCAATGGAGTGCGATTTGATCATCACAGAAGGCTGGATGAAGGACGAAGTCCAATCGTGTGCCATCCCAGGTGCCAAGGTGGAAGACGAAGTCCAATTCAACCGATAGGGGTAGAAATCTTTTCTTTCAACTGCTGATAGTCTAATATAAAGTAAGGAGAGCAAAATCCGTTGCGGTGTAATTGAAAACGAAGATCGCTTGCGTATCACCGAAGGTGACATAGTAAAAGATGAAGTTCAAACGTCAGTCCATGCGGTTTGGAAGTGGAAAAAAGTAAAACAATATCTGACCATGGACTACCATAGACAACACAATCCGTTAGGGTGTCACCGCGGGTGGGCTGATGAAAGGCAACAATCGATTGTATGCCACTGCAGGTAATATACTAGAGAACGGAGACAAACATAGACCACTACATGTGACTATGTAAAGGGAGAAATCTTTTTCTGACCTTGTACAGGATTCGAATCAGTAAATGGATGTAAGACAAAATGTGACCATAGACTACTATAGACGGCAAAGTTCGCCAGGATGTCACAGCGGGTGAAGGAAAAAAATCAATTGTGTGCCACCGCAGATGGTAGGGTGGAGAGTCGAATTCAAACGTAGGCCACTACATGTAGCTTGGTGGAAAGAGAAACATTTTTGGACCTTGAACGAGATTCGAACTGGAGATTGCGTAGTCTAAGACAGAATCTATCTGTGGTCTGCTAGAAACCAATGCCCGTTGGGATGTCACCGCAGGTGGCCTGTGAAAGACGAAAAGCAATTGTGTGCGATTGCAGGTGGCATAATAGACGGCGAACCCCAACTGCAATTCATTGCATGTGGATCAAAAGACTTTTTTCTTTCACCTCGGACAATATTTGGATTTTCAGAGAGCCTGATGTAAGACAAAATCTTATCTGAAATCGGTGGACTACCATAGATGGTCTTCTAGAGAGTAAAGTCCTTTGGGGTAGCCTAGTGGAGAACGAAGTCTAATCATAGACATGTGGCTGGGTGGAAGGAAAAACATTCTTTGACCGTGGACGAGATTCAAACTGCAGATTGTGTAGTCTAAGACAAAAGCTGTCTGTAGTCTGCTAGAGAGCAATGCCCGTTGGGATGTCATCGCAGTTGCCTGTGAAAACGAAGATGGTCTTCTAGAGAGCAAGTTGTTTGGGATATTACCGTAGGTAGCCTAGTGACTACATGCGGCTTGGTAGAGGAAAACCTTTTTTTCATCTCGCAGAATATTCGAACCTGCAGACAGCCTAATGTAAGACAAAATCTGATAGTGGGCTACCATAGATAGTCTGTTCGACAGTAAAGTTTATTGAAATGTCACCGTAGGTCGCCTGGTGAACGGAGAAGACTGATTGTATGCGGCATGGTAGAGTGTAGCGATCGATGCGTGAAGTAAATTAGAGTGGATCACGATGAGTCACGCTGGAACCCATGAGAATGAGCAAAGTAAAAAGAATATTCATGTAAGTGGGCATAAACGTAGCCAAAAAATAAGTTGTGAGGGACCGTAAAGCTCGTGCCATATATCGGTCCACGAAAGTGGTTGGGTAGCGTAGTTTACCGTGGATTACAAACCGTGATGGGCTATGAATTATTTGGTGTGAGTCACGAACCATGATGTCGCTCCGAGACCGAAATAAGTACAATTTTATATACACTCTTGCTCTTCTACTTATGGTAGAGGTGGACACAACGCTTCTTTTTGTTGAGCTAACTCACTGCCTCCAACTCATAGAACTGAGTCGATTCACTGCACCGGTTCGATTGAGTCCCTTGGCTCACTTGTGTCATGATGAAAGACAGTTCGTTACGAGTCGCTGCGGTTCCGATCTTTAACGTTTCAATTCAATCGAACAAGAGTGGATGTGTGAGTCGAGTCTCTATGTGATTCTATTCTATATTGTTAACTTTTGCCAACTTGCTAAAATTACTTTCAACTGTTTGATAATCATGCATCATTTACGCGGTGTGTTAAAGTAAGTCAAGAATCATAAAACACAAATATCTGAGAATTGATTCAGTTGATCAGTGAGTTAATTGAGTCGGATCCCTCAGGAATTATCCATCTCTATTTGTAGCCCTAGAGAGTAAAGACGTACGTGGGATGCCTTGACACAGTAAAGTTGGTAGTTTTGGGCAAGCATGTGCACAATTAGACATAGAGAAGATTGTAAAACGCGAAGTAACATTGTTTTCATTATTTCTACTAGAGAGTTTCTTGAATTCGTACCTGCATAGGTAATCTGACCCACAGAAATGTAGCAACTCAAGGAAATTTTGTGACTGATGTCACCATTTATGTGACTTGGTGGAGCGAGAACCTATTTTTTCCCCCTTCCGACAAGATTCAAGCCTGCAGAGGGCCTAATGTAAGACGATAAAATCTGACCGTGGGTTATCAAAGCAGCCTGCTAGACAGCGAAATCTTTTGAGGTGTTCCCACAGGTAGGCTGGTTGCAACCTCACTCTTAAAATATATTCAGCTTCCCTTAAGAGAAAGAAAATGAGTACAAACTGCAACGTGGAAGATCCTGTAATGGTCTACATGTTTACGTTAGTAACCTTCCTTAAACGTGTTTTTCAACCTTTATCTTGAAGATGATTAAAGTAGATTTATCTTATATTCTACGAAAATCGCCTGGTGAATTAGATCTTTGAAGTACTTTTCGATTTTTAAACGTAAAATGATATTATTTGTTCACTAATTCTGTCGCCTTCAAGACTTTGATATCAAAATGACGAATGTAAGAATTTTTGTTTTCATCTAAAATTAGACTTCTAACAGATTTTCATCGAATCTTCTCTGGTTGTAAACTGAATAACGAGCACTAATGACAATAATTTCGTGAATTTCCAGTTTCTAATCTCCAAGTAGGTCTTAATCTAATAGCGTTAATGCCCACTTATTATGACTTCTAAAGGTATAATTCTGCTTAGAACCAATTTTTATAGCCTGACGTTTCAAAATAACTTTAATATGCTATCATCGTCAAAAGATTGCCACGGTTAGACACTGTATCTCAATTTACTAAAAACATTACAACAACTAAAGCCTGATGCATCTGCAAGTTAAGTTTTATTATAGATATATATGAAAAAATCTTTTGTAACATTTTTCTCATTGATTTTTATGAACCTGATGGAAGGTAAAATCTGATGGGTGGTCTGGAAGGAAAGAGTAACTTCTCTAACTACTCGGGTTTATTATTTATTTTCGAATTGGTGGAAATTTGAAATTAAAATCAAGCCTGACGGTTGTCTGAAGAACACTTTCAGTGCTGTATTCAAAATGATTCTTAGGATCATCTCGGTTTTAAATTCTAATCACCAAAAATATCTACAAGAGGTAATTATGAATATAAGAATTGACAAAAACAACTTCCTTGAGAAATATTCTAAAAATTAAAGACGCAAAGAAAAATAATCTTCTCTTCATAATAAGTATATAGGCCTACATTTAAAAAAATCGTTCTTTAACTGAAAACAAATACTGAAACAATTTAAAGTGACTGCAAACGAAAACATCTTCTAAAACAAATGTAGAAAATTCGTCTTGCATGTCTTGTTTAATAAATATTCTACAGGAACGTGTAAACGCATCTACACGATTTGACGCAACAAACACTCACTGTATAAGACAGTAAAAGATGTCAAACTGAAATGAAGGTTAGGTATATAAATAAATTATGGTACTTTAGACCAAACAAAACCGTTTTTCGGTAAACCCTTTTAGTAAACGTTATAGGAAAAGCAGTAAATGTAACTTGGTGGCACCATCAATAAAATTTTAATTTGCCTTCCCACCTTTTTATATAAATTATTACAACTTTTTCGTTTTATGATACCATTTAAAGTAAAGGGTCGCTAGTGATAATGTGCAATAATGATCTAATAAGAAAAGGGACAGCAATAAAAAATTTAAAATAAATTTCATACTGAATTTTACACCACGTCCTTTTATAGAAATTTTTATGGTTATACAAGCAACAATTTTAAACGATCACCACCTACAATACAGTGTGATCGCAAAAACAATTTAAATTTCTAATACATAATTGATTTTGTTGTTTAAAGCACCCAGTCAGCCTTTAAAAGAGAATTTAAACAAGAAATTAATTAGGAAACACCAACAAAAAAGTAATTAATTATTCTACCTGAAAATATATTAAGAAAAATCTTCTTCTCTTGAATTGAAAAATTTCTCCGTTCCAATTAATTATAAAATTTGATGCGAAATAAATGTTCTGGTAGTTTATAAATTATCAACTTTTAAAGTTGTTCTGACAGGCATCAATATATAACAATATTGATTAAAAACGATAAAAAGAACATCAAATGTGTATTAAATGCCGTGCCGTCATCGTTCAACAACACTAATTTAATGCCGTTAACGTCACTAACTTCCTGCTGGCGGAAAAAACGTAGGAAAAAATCTATATTCACCCGGAACCAACAATATAAAAACAAAAATAGTATATTATAATGCAAACAGACCAAAATATGCTGCTGTTGCTGCTGATAGTGTATACAACTCAAAGTGGCTCGTTTTATTAAAACATCAAACGACTACTGCTGTGATAAAAATTGCTTTGTGATTAAACTAATTTCGCAGATGAATAACACCCTTGTTATCCGTTTACGCTGCAGGAGATTTTTCCGTAGTTGTTTCGAGTGCTCATATCTATTTAAGGAAATACTAGTGGTAGTAATGGTAGTACTATTCAACGATAAAAATCTTTTGTAAGTGTAAAACTCTTTTGGCGGCAACAACAGCGACTCCTGCAAGGTAACGTCGCTATTTCTTATGCTTTAGAATCGGAAGAAATCAATAAGGTCTGCTGCAGTAGGAATAAAAGGCAAGTTTAGAGGACTTCCTTTTTATAGTTTATTTATTGATGATTTCCTTTCGAGTGTATAACGGTGCGTTAGCAAAATGTCTTAAGAGAGCAAAATCAAGAAGTTGCGATTCACAGAGTTTCTTGTCTCCATCGATTTCTGCGAGTTAAAATTGTAACAGTAATAACGGTTCATTAATTTTATCAAATTATAAGAAGGTTTTTTTCTCGTACAAATATCGAGCTCCTAAAAGCTCAATAAAAAAGAACTTTGAAACAAGAAGACAAAAAAGTGTAAATCCAAGAAGTTAAAAAATCTCAAACCTAAATATCTAAACAAATGGTAATGTTGAAACTAGAATTAGTTAGATTAGAAATTTCATATCACGACATTCCTCCCTTCATAAATCAAAGTCGCAATAGCCAAACGCAATATACCGTTACAGTAATTTACCATCCTCTAGTTTTCATTTCATTTATTTCTCTTGTTAAATTATAATATTTACAATGTACAATGAGCATTAAAACAGAAATCATGAATACATTTAAGGTGACTTGTTAACAAGATATACCAGACAAAGCTTAAACTGTAAATTCAAAATGATTACCTCAATAAAAACCTACTCTAGGGAAAAACGAACGCAGAAAATTCAAAAAAGGTCAAGCAAAATCACTAAATAAGAAACGGAGACATCACCAATACAGTTCGTCACCAATACTTAACAAGAAGTGTCGTATCCTAAAAAATTCGATTTCTGAGTTATGCTACCAAATGAGCTTTTGGTTTTCATGAAATGTCGGATCTCAAACTAGCTTGGTAATGAGTCAATGGGAAACTTGGAAAGCGACATGGTAAATCTAAGATACGATACTTCATATAATTGGCGACGAGCATGTTTAGAAAGAAAGAAAAGAAGATAAAGAAAAGAAAAGAGGCGAGGAAAGATATGAAAGTTAAGTACAGTAAATAGGGAAAGCAAGAGTGAACTCCTCCAAGCCACCAGCAGTGGAACATAGTCGGGCCTCGCCTTACAGTGGTCTAATTATGGTTAAATTCTTTTTCCCAGAACTTTTTACTGCATGCATAAATTCTCCGACTGTTCCGAATTTCTCGGGTTTTACAGGCTGTTGAGGATCACGGATGCATACGTCCACTCTTCATAAAACGTCTTTTATTTAGTTCACATATAATTCACAAATAATTAAAAAATTCAAATGCATCAGGTATACAACACAGAATCTGCAGACCACAGACTACTATTTGCTAAAGCTAGACATACAGTAACAATTGGCGATCCCAACGTGGCACACCCCTGATATCCAGCGATTTAAATAACGAATACCTTGGCCCTCAACAAGTATGATAAAGACACCCAATACGGGAGCAGGCTCCCAACATCACACCGAATCCTTCTCTTTACAAATGCAGAACGTTTCGAAACATCAGCACAGCTGTGAGTAGTAGTCATGTCAGCCAATAACGATCTAGTAGCCGCGGTGCTGTACCAGTCAAGCAGCCAACAACCACCTAATGTCTTCATCTACGACGCATTCAATAGCGTCCTGCTCAAGCAGCTGCCGCACAGTTTCTCGGCGATACCACGCTTCAAAATGGTGGCAGCAGCAAGTGCTCCTTACAAAAACAGTAGAAGACCTACACCATTTTCACACTACGATAGAGAAGCAAAAAAGGCTCGACTTGGAGACAGAAACAAAATCAAGACGAACCCGTGAAAGAGTCCATCATCAAGGGTAAACAGTTTCATAACTGCAAAATATGTGGCACCAACTGTTGCGTCCGTCCGTTCAAGACCCTAATGAGAAACGACCTAGCTGCGTAGTGAACGTTTACTCGATTCACCTCCGCCGAGTTTATTGCAGGGACCAGTAAAATTGAAACCAGAATCGCAAAACCGAGCTGGCCAGATCACAAGAAGAAGCAACCCCAAAGTAAGCACTGTTCTCAACGTCCCTACCGTAAGGACTCACGCGAGTTTCCGAGCGAGCAACTAGAGAAACGGCAAAAGGGCTGCGATGCGGCCCGAATAAAGAGCAACACGAATACAACAATGGCACTGTTTTAGGCCAGCAGCCCCCATAAAAATCAACCGACATTGGAACGACAGTCTCGCATACTTCCAGTGACGCCCAGCTACCAGGAGATCCAGATCCTCGTGGACACCAGAACGAACTTCAACCTTTGCTGCACCTTTCGAGGAACCAGCTGCGCAACTATTTCACAGATTATTAAACCAACTCACTGGAAATCAGCAATTGCAGCTCCAGGTCCGTTCACTTCAACACATCTAGAAATTTCTGTTGACGAACAATTTCAAGAGACTTCCATCTTCGGATACAAGTTTCTCTAGAGCCAGCATACAGTAACCGCCTCTATATTCCTAGGAACAACGGAGAGAACAACCGTCTACTACAAAACAGACGCTGAAGACTATCCACGAAAGATCCCACGACCCCTGTCGCGTTTCCAGACTTTAGCAAGTGTTCACGGACTTCGCGGCCGCCTGCAAGGAAAATCCAAGGACGTCCACAACACAGACAGACAGACAGACAGGCAGGCAAGACGCTCAGCTTCCAGCTCGCAAACAGTCCACAATACAGACGGGATACTCAATTTTCAATTGCTTTCTTCAGCTTTTAATCAACCGGCGGCGCTTCGCGTCGCCCAGTGTCTTACTATATGGCGGAGACCTTCCGTTCCCTGAATAATGGAATGCTGACGCGCAACTACCGCCTCAGCAGCCTCCGAAGGATAGTCACGTTGATGCAAGACGGAAGTAGAAATGATACACAGAGACACGTCATAGCAATTACAGCTGGAAAATTGAGATTTCATTAGGAAATGCAGCTAACCGTTCGCACAATGCTAAAGTGAGCCTAGCAATATTATTCGCAGTATCATAAAGATCGACATGTGCCTCATGGATGCAAGTACTATGTAGACAGCTTTCATCGAGCAGCAGCCCCTCGAGCGCCAACACTAATTCAAAAATCATTTTCAACCGCCACGAGCCTGCCGGATAGAAGCTAATTGCGCATTCCGGCCAATTGATGTTTAGTGTAAGTGAGAGAAACATCAGTGGGAACGTGAAACACTCAAAGACCAAATCTAAGAACAATATTGTTTTACGTTAACTTTAGTTAGTTACAACCTTATTTTCTTTATTTGTTCACTTGTTTATGTTACATGTTTTGAATATCGGTAAATGTTTGATTTTAAAAGAACTAAGAAAATAAAAAGATAAGGAATTCAAAGGTAAGAGTTTGACTCGGTCATCAAGACTGATATCACTAGATCAAAGTGGTTTAGCGGCCAACCAATTAGGAACTAGGAAATTTGAGCTAAATATGGGATGTCGGAAATCAACATCACCAGCCAACTCTTCGCCTTTCCAACTCTTAGACAATTTACTCCATGCAATTCCTTTTATCCGAATGCAATAAGTATGTATGTATACAACACAGACCTTGTTCTCCACTTGAAGTCATCAGCATCCAAGAAGACCATAGATTTTTGATAATTTGTCAGAGGTAACCCAAGAAGTTTACTGAACGTCGACGATAAAACAGATCGGTTTGCCAAAGACATCCTTAGAAGATGGCAGTTTTCTCGCGGTCTTGTCTCTAGAATCTTCTTGCGCCCCACGAACTGCATTTTCTTGCACTCTAATGCCAATAACTTAATTGAGCGTAAGGATCTCTTACTCGACTAGGTAGAAACATTAACAACAGGTGATCAAGTATTGACATAAAGAGTTTCGTTTAAGGCAAAGTGGGGAGATGCGACATTCTCAGGGTAATCGATGTGGCAAGATAAACATATAAGGTCAACTGGGCAACTTAACTCTTCCTTGGAGTTCTGATTTTTAAGAACGCAATACGCAATAAGTGTATCTTACTGTATGCTCTAATTACAAACAAATCCGAGAGTCGACTTCGAGCAAATTTACAAAATTTTAGTGTCACGTTATAACTTTGAAATTCAATTTTAAACTGTGTTTAAATCAGCTTGGATGACTTCTGAAATTTGATACAGAATTATTCGAAATCCCCGTTAGTTTGCTATTATTTAGGATTTTCTATTTTGAAAATTATGACAGTTACTCGACATTTAATAAATAGTATAAGTAGTAGGTATGTGTTCTAAAATTCTAAGCTAAAACCAAATAAGATTTGAAAGTCAGGCCAAGTTACCACATGTTTTCTTAAAGAGGCGATCTTCACGGCAATTTATGATATAACCTATACAATTTCTTTCAAAACTAAAAGGAAACTTTGACAACCAAAGAAAAATAAAAAAGTATTTAAGACAATAATAAACGTTAATAGGTTCTTAACAATGCCTTCACTGGATTGTTGTTGCCTTTTTATAGAGCCAATCAAACGTAAAGGGTTTCAATCGTTTTTTTATTACAGTTATAAAAAAGAGACCAACTTATCTTAGCTAAAAATACTATTGCTTCAATTCCTGCTTACCTATTATGTCAGAACAATAGAAAAACATTTTATAAGTACCCATTAATATTACTAATATTTTATAAATTCCATTGATCGATTTATGAACCCATAAATTAGGAAACAAGAACGAGACTAATGATTAGAAATCAAAAGTTAATGAATTATTAAAATTAAAGGCGACGGAAAACGCAGCGGTGTAATAACAACAAACAAACTAAAGTTGGATCGTTCTATCTCATTATTATGAAATGTTAATATGATAAGAAAAAGTTGTGAATGAAGTTGTAAAGCGTGTAATAATGTAACGGTATAAACTTTAACTATAAAACCAGATACGATGGCAGTAAAGTTAATACATCGTAAAAGCGATACCTTTTAAAGGCGCCTCTCTCTCTGTGCTCTCTTAAATCTATTGCGAAATTTCAAATGTTAAACTATTTCAACATTTAATTTCAATTATCTTCCAGACTCTTCAGAATGTAAAGATAGTAGGATGTTACATCCAAAATCAATGCAAATTCGTTTAAGTTACGAAGAAGGAACGTTGGAAAATTGAAATAACGTTTTTCCACGTCGTAAATTTATCTTCGAATTTTAAACTTGCAATTTACACTTTTTCCTTTTTTTTTGGCTGCTTCTAAAGGAAGTTTATTAAACTGAAATATCCAGAATTTCGTTTAATAAAATTCTCTGTATAAATAAGTTTTGGTGGAGGCGCCAACTGGGTGGTGTAATTTTCTCCTCCAGACTTGACGCGATAATATTTTTCTTAAAGCTTTTTATAAATATGCAAACTGCAGCTACCTCTTGGAATGTTTATATTGTAGAAGGTGGCACGAGACTTTGCTAAATGCTAATATAAAAGTTGGAATTAGCATAGTCAAACATGAAACCCGGTCGATTCAACGACACATACTAACCAGAAGCCATAAAAAAAGTAATCCAAACATATATACGGACTCGCGAAATACCAACTTCACCTGTTTAATTTTCTGAAAGAAATGTTTGCAAATGCGAATTCCGAATTTTTTCACGTAATTAGTTTTTCAACATTCGGGGCAACAGTTGCGCAAACGAAAGCTAAATCGAAATCATAAAAATAAAACCGTTTTAAAAAAATAAAATGCACCATTAATATTTTTAAACGGTGGTCCTTTTACAACCTAAAAACTGATATAGCTAGAAAGATTAACGACTTTACAAGAGTTGTATACAAACCCGGAGGAATCCGTGGTGATATCGGTTTAATCAATCGTGAACAAACACGAATGATATTATTCAGGGTAGGGTCGTCTCGATTTTAATTTTTAATGAAAAACTTCTTTCAGCGAATTTGACAGTTTTACAAATGAAAAGTATCAACCTCAAAAGGGGTTATCAAAAGCAATATTTGAATATTGGATATTGAATTCCGGAAGCTTGTCAAGAATTCGGAAGCAAGTAGAATTAAGTAAATTCCGAATACATTTGAAATTGCTTACACCAACGAAGCTATGAAGTATGCAAGTACGACAAGATTTAAATTTCTCCCTTTCCTGTTGGGATAACTTAATAAATAAAATTAATTCTGATACGGTCTAAATGAAATAGACTTAATTCCGTATAGAAAAGGTCTTACACATCGATTGTGTATAATCCAATAATTTAGATCGACATTGCTTAAATTATTATATAATAAGAAAAGATTGTCTTTGTTAGTTTTATTGATTTCATATGTTTTCTGATATCCATCCATATTTGGCAACGAGCAGATTCTGATTGCAATTGAATCAGAATCTTTAGCTGTATCACATGCAACAATCCATCAATGTTGCATAATTATTGAAGAATTTCAAGGAAGTGTGTTATTAGCTTTCCTTAACTATTTATTCTTCTTCTAGATGTCAGTTCGTTATTTAACTAAAGTAAAACATTCAGTATTCAAGGAAAAATAAATTTCTGAGTGTTTGTCTTTCTGAATTAGAAGGCTGTACTGGGCAGTGATAGATTCATTTCTCCAGTTCTACATTTTAAAATTAATAAAAGAAAGCCAACGAATCAAACGACCATGAGTTGTTCTTGAATGTGTTAAGTCCTATTAAGATAATTCGAATATCCAACGTTTTTTGCACTTTAAATTGTTATGTTAGTTTAGGTGTATCGGATACTGCAATTCTGATGATTCTGAAGAATTTCTCTCTCAGGCCGTCGGAACTTTTGGACTTCTCGGCCCTTCGCGAAATACTGGTCTGTCGGGCCTATCGAGTCTTTTGGACTTCTTGGCCCTTCAGGCAATGCAGGTCGTCGGTCGGACATATCGATTCTTTTGGACTTTTTGGCCCTTCGGGCTTCTCTGTCAGGTTTTTGGTCCTCCCCGACCGTTCGAACTTGTCGGGCCAATAAAGAAGTCACCAAATGTAAATTACTTTTATAATCAGAGTCGAAAGTCTCGGATCGTCGATCCTTTTGGACTTCTCGGCCTTTCGGGCAATATGTGTCTGTCGAGTTTATCGAGCCTTTTGGAATAATTCTCGGCCCTTCGGGCCTCGCAGGCCGTCGAGACTTTTGGACTTATCGGCCCTTCGCGAAATACTGGTCTGTAGGACCTATCGAGCCTTTTGGAGTTCTCGGCCCTTCAGGCTTCGCCGTCAGGCTTTTGAAGCTCTCAGACGGTTTGGCCTGGAAATTTCAGCCCGTGCAGTGGCATATCTCCAATAGTCCTACAAAACCAAAGCTCCACAACTTTGAGGAGCCGGGCTGGCAAGTAAAGAAGCTCGGAAGTCCGTGTTCGATTGGGAGTTCGAGAGGGATCCCGTGTTCGACAAGAGGCTCAAGGAAAACTTTCGAACCCAGGTGCGCCACAACTTTTACAGCATGGATACAAAACCACTCATCATTTAAGCACATTCGCATATGCAATTACGAACGATAACAGCACATACTGCGACTCTGCCAGCAGTTATCAACAGTATGGTTGGATTCTTGCTTGATGACGACGTCAAACTCTAGAAAACCTCGAGTGAAGATAAAATCGTTTCTGTGAATTCGGAGCAGGCTTTTCATAGGTATTGTTTGCATTACGAGATCTGCAGTATTTAAGATTCAAACTATCCTCTAGACCACCTGCTCTCTTCGATGGAGTTTGCGATGCGGAAACAGTACTGCTCCTGAAGAAAATCTGATATCACTCACTGCTACTTCAAGGTTAGTTTTCGAAAGTCCAATCTTGCTCAAATTAAGGAAAATGTTTTTTATTTCAGTATGCAGATGTTTTTAATCTTTTGCTACATAGTCACAAACCTTTAAGGAAAAAAAATCAGGAACGAGAAATCCTTAGAACATTTTGAGTAATGCTATTCTTAAGGTTGGTTTTGGAGTGTCAAAGTTTCGATAGGAAAAAAGACTCTAATGCCCTCTGTTAACAAAACTACAACTGCTGCAGAAAATATCGAAAGTAGAGACCATGCAGCTTAAATCTTACTTCAAGTTGATCTGGAACTTTCAACAACTCTAAAGTAATACTAAAGCAAACAATCTCTGAAACAATTTTTAGTTGAGCTTATATTCTACAAGAGCTTTAAATGTCAAACAAAAGAATATGAAGTGTAATATGTGAGACTCAATTTCACTCAAAGTTTACAACGCCTTTAGCTGAGAGGAAAGTTGCGTCAATTTTCTCTTCAAGTAAAACCCTTTTTTTTATCTACAAAGTTTATCTTTCCGATGAACTTTAAAGATATTCGCTGGAAACTTATATCAACATCTTCGTTGAATTTGCCACAAAGTGAAAATGTTATCCTCTCTAAAATAGGGTAGAACTTCCACGTCCGATTTTGCTAGATTAGATTATTCCATTACGAGAAGAGAGTAAGTAAAATTTCCCATTTTATATCTATAAGGCTGACAATGATTAATTTCACCTTAATGAGAGACAAATTAAACGACAAAAGATAAGCTCACTAAGCATTCCATGGAAATTAACTATAATTAAAAACCACCAATTACCAACTACAAAGGGGTCTTGAACGAGCGATAAAATTAAATTATCAACTAGCTCTGACATACAATTAAACAATTATATCTTGAATAAAGTTGGAAAAAATATATTATCAACTCTTTCTATCTTCAGCTAATTTAAGTGTAAACAAACGAGTTAAGAGTCGAGTTTTGCATGAACTACCCTGCAAGCCTCCTATCGATTAGACTTCGTCTACCCAACCCCAAAAGCTTCGCTAACCAGATTTATGTATAGCGCCTGCAGGGTTTTATATTTCTTGACCTCTTGCCGGGTTAATGCATCAATTTTAATATTGCTCGACGTAAATGCCCGCATTTCTACATTGAAATATAAAGCTGCAAATTTTCAGCAGGCCATGGCAGGGAGAGCGAGCGCTTGTAACAATTACGTTCCGAAATGCTAATGCTGATATGTAACCGTTATGACAGGTATGTCGCATGAAGGGACAATAAAAGCATTCCAGTACGCTGTCTGTTTCCGGTTAACCTGGAAAATGTAGTAATTTGCATTGATTTCCCTCTCACTCTTTCCCCGCGAGGGAATACCTCAACTTTCCACAAAAGGTACTAAGCAAATGTGCGTGTCGAATAGCAAAAATTATAATATATAACGATCTAACTGTTATTTTATTTTTAGACACCTTCGAATATTGTACGTACACACGAAAATAATACGCCACGGTGATGGTAGCCAATTAAAACAAACCGTACCAACCTGACACCCGGAAATGTCTAGAAGGAAAATTAATATAAAACAGGGTGAAGTTATTTTTATTTAATTTCAATTCAAAACATAATAAAAGAGAGAAAAAGCTGGAATTTAGACAATTTAAATTTTTTCCTCCTTCGCAACATAATCCAATTTCAGGTAGATTCAGCTGCCGCCTCATTCCGAGAGGCGGATGTGCTACAATACAACCCCACTTTCATTTTATCTTCAGTTGTTTTTTCGTTTTCCTTTCATTATCATCTTTTTATCTTGACTTGGCGTCTTCTTATCAACAGCATTTTCTTAATTATTTGTAAAAATGCGCAATCGATATTATTTGGTGGTTTATAATTGAATATGCATAAACCTTCCCTCCACACTACTGATACAATGATGTGTTATGTCCTAGAACTCCATTTAGTTGAAATTAAAAATTAATTAACTATTAAAAATGAATGTAAATTAGAAATTAATACCGAAACGCAAACTTTTTCAATATCCAATATAATTAGTTAACTTGCAATGATGAATTGGGCACATCCATCCATCATTGTAAACACATTTCCAACAAAATATTTCTTGTACGCAGCTTTTTCTTTACTGCTACACATAAATTTAAAAAACTAATCCTAAATAATAACTACCTAGAAAAATTTCACCGGAAAAAAGTCCTTGAAGGTATTTATAGAATTTATTATATCGCGAAAGCTAAACGCCCAAACTAGAATCATTTAGAAACTTTTTGTTTTCTTTTTTTTAAGTGCGCACGGCATTAACTCGTAGGAGTAGGTAGCGTGAGAAATTCACGACCCCTAAAATTAATACATAGCAGCAGCATGCCATGGTTTGTATATATTTATATTTACATCAGAACTTGAATACATGTTGAGTAATTCCAACTAATTTGATTTACATAACCTAACACACAATAATTCAATTGGTCTTATAGTATGAAAACGCCTTTTATCATTAATGTGCATGCATATTCATATTTTAAACTTACACGTGACATACAATCGACATTTCATCGATGTATAGTTTAGATCGTTACAAGTCAAAAATGAACATTGACCATTTTGGTTATTCTCGATATTGAAGGAGTTACGAATTTTTTTAGTTGTAGACTGAAAAGTACAAAAATCAGAACTTTACTTATCAAAATTTGTTACGGGCCCCGGTCAAGTCCTATACCAAAATCTGTGCCTCAACAAGGTTTCATCGATTTAAATTGAACATGGAATGCGTGCTGTACCAAGCCACATGGGCAATAATTAGCATACACGACAAAACTTTGTCGACGTAGATTCTCGATTCTCTCGGTACAAGACTCGTCTGGAGTCAGCAAGCGTTTTGAACAATTATTGTAGTGGACTAAGGCAAGTAGAGAAATTGATAAGTGAAATTACGTTTTTCAGTCTCCAACTAAAAATGTCCATAACTCCTTCAATAGCCGAAATGCCCATCCTTCATTTCCAACTTGTAATGACCTAAGCGGTGGAATATCGAATTGTCACATAACACTCCGTATAAATCCATTAAGTCTGTGTACGTTGTGCTGACATCATCTCATACAGTATTAACCAAAAGTCCAAAAACGATACAATTTAGGAATAATCTGTCATTGAGACAGTAGTTAGTCATCTGATACAGTGACAACGAGATTGGTACGAAACTGCTTCTGTGTCTTTCGTGGAAATCTTAGCCTCTGTGTATTTATTAATTGCGGATTCTATTTTTGTATCATACTTAGAAGTACAGTTGAGACTCGAGTTTGTCATTTCGTTTTACAAGTTCGTAAATGCTTACATGTTAATTTATTTTGAGAACTTTTAAACCATCAAGTTTTGCAAACGTGGAATTATGATCAAATATCTCAAATCTTACTTCGTATTTTGCTGAAGATAAATAAATCCATACACTAATGAAGAAGATTATTCAATAACATTGTACCAAATGCAAATTACTACTACTACTTCTCGGATCGTCGAGCCTTTCGGACTTCTCGGCCCTTCGGCCAATACCGGTCAGTCGGGCATGTCGAGCCTTTTGCACCTCTCGGACCTTTGGGCTTATCAGACAGTCGGAACTTTTGGACTTCTCGGCTCTTTGGGCAATACGCATCTGTCGGGCCTATCAAGCTTTTTGGAATTCTCGGCCCTTCGGGCCTCTGAGGCCACCGAGACTTTTATACTTTTCGGCCCTTCGGGCTTCTGTCAGGCTTTTGGTCGTCTCGAGCCGTTCAAGCTTCTCAGGACGTCGGGACTTCTGGACTTCTTCTGGACATCAACATAATTTAATCGCATCTTGGCGGAACTTTAAGAAATTCAAGCATAAGCTGTTAATTACGGGAATTACTTAATACTGTTAAAAAGCGAAAGGGCATTTAAGATTCAATTGTAGGGATTAAAGAATTTTCCCAACCAAAATGCAGTTACACACGAAAATGTGTGATGCTGTGGAAAAGCTGTCAGGAGTGAAAAGAGAATTCTCACAGCAACATGTTGATTTAAGGAACTCTCAACGAAAACGGAATACCACTACCAGTGGAGTAACTACAATAATCTGTAAAACCGAGGCTCCACAACTTTGAGGAGCCGGGCTGGCATGTAAAGAAGCTCGAAAGCCCCGTGTTCGACCAGAGGCTCAAGGAAAACTTCTGAACCCAGGTCTGCAAAGGTGTCGCTAATCCACTACCCTTAAAGCATGGATGCAAAACGACTCACCATTTAAGCTCACTCGCATCTGCAATTATGAACAATAACAACACTTACTGCGACTCTGCCAGCAGTCATCAACAGTATGATTGGATTCTCGCTTGATGACGTCAAATTCTAGAAAACATCGAGTGAAGATAAAATCGTTTCTGTAAATTCGGAGTAGGCTTTTCAAATCTGCCGTATTTAAGATTCAAACTATCCTCTAGGTCACCTACTCTCTTCGATAGAGTTTGCGATGCGGCAACAGTACTGTTCCTGAAGAAACTCTTGACAGCCGTAACTGGTCGCTTAATGCTAGATGGTGGTTATTTCCTTCAAGCGTTTGTTTGGCCGTGTCCGGGCACTTTTATGTAAATAGCCAAGGTATACGTCCAGCATGTTCGCAAGCGATTCGGAGGATACGAGATCAAGTTCACTAAAATCAAAGACGTGAAAACAGTCCAGCGGATTTTCTGGAGTGAACTAAACAACAAGGCACGACTTGCGCATCTGTTGCGGACGCAGACCCCTTAAATTACGTTAGTCGCATTGCGCACTGGCATTCTGTGTGCAAAAGATGACAGCTTTATATAGGTATCGACCTAGTTCAAGCACTTCAAGCAAGGAATCCGGAGCGGTCCTGACAGTTTGAACAAATGCATTCACTTTCTTCTGCGACACAGCATTCGGTTTGTACCGGCTAGTAAGGCAGAGGACATGCAAATTCCTCAAGAAGAGATCTGACTTGCCTTTCATGAACGCAACACCTACGAAAAAAGATATTACCTTAGCGGGGGAAAACTTCATGGTGGTAATAAAACGAACAGCTTGGAATACGTACGACGTTTTCGCGTTATTCAGCCTCATTCGGTACAGCTTGTGAGTAATGCTTTTTCGGCCATATTTTCAGGTACGGACATTAAAACTAATAGACTCAAAGCGTTTCTAGTATTCGACTCTACAGTGTGTCCGAAAAGTATGGAATATCCTATATATCTCAGTAAATATGCATTTTATGGAAAAATGTTTCCTATAAAAGTTGTTTAGTGTTTAGTTTTACATTACAGGGCAATACCAAATAACTATTTTTAAAAAAAAAACAAGAGTGCGACGAATAACGCTTCAATTTTTTTTAATGGGATGGAATCTCTTTATTGTACTCATTTGATAGAGAATGTTTTTCTCTTTTCAATGATGTAAAACTTTGATACACTTGCATAAGTAAATTTTGATTAAAACGCCAGAAATTGTTTGAATAACCCTTACAGGTTTATTTATTCACCTCTTACTTTTCCAGACGCGGTCTTTTAAATTTTCAGTATCATCTAGTCGCATTATGGTCGGTGTGATACACTTTTGTTTGTTGCAACAATTGAATGCGTCGTAGAAATGTCAATTAATAACCGAATTGAAGTGAAAAGTTATTTGTTTAATTATAATTTAAACATCTTGATTAACGTGAGGATAACAGAGTTACAAAAATAAGACTTGCTATAAATCATTTATCAGAAAAACATTGTATCGAAATTTTAATGATGCTGGGATATGGAGACAGAATGAGAACACAGGAAGAAGTTTGCAATTTGTTTAATAACGTGCACCTCGAATACCATATTTCTCAGTCTACTGTAAGTAAAATTTTTCATAAATTTCATGAGACGGGTTCCGTCAAAGATCGTCCAAAAACGGGCAGACCTAAAGCTCTAAATAATGAACAACGTGAGAATATAATGTTGGCTGTCGTGGAAAATCTGCATGTTTCTGTTCGACAAATTGCTCGTGAACATACTTTGAAGAAATCCGCTGCACACGAAGTTCGAAGAAAGGAGAAGTAGCATCCGTATAAACCTTGTGTAATTCAAGAATTATTAGAAGATGATTTAGAACGAAGATTGCAATTTTGCTTAGAAATAACACATAGGCTTCAGGAAAACGCAAATTTTCATAAAAATATCCTCTTCACTAATGAGGCAACGTTTTATTTGAATGGTACCATTAACAAACAAAACACGCGCTACTGGTCTTCGCTAAATCCTGGCTGATATGTAGAAGGGCACAACCAATATCAGCAGAAAGTCAATGTCTGGGCAGGAATTATTGGAACCCAAATTCCGGAATCTTTTTTTATAGAACATAATTTAATTTAATCTAGATTAAAGTAAAGTGACCAACTTGCTCGCCGGATTTAAGTCCACTTGATTTTTTTCTGTGGGGCCATTTTAAAAGTTAAGATTTATGTCGATATGCCTGAAGATATTGAAACTCTAAAAGACCGTATAAGAATAGAGATTAGAGCTATCACACCAGAAACCATTCAAAATGTAGTAAACAAATTTGAAAGACGACTTTATCATTGCCAAGCTGTGAATGGTGCACACTTTGAACATCTTCTACGAACTGTAGAGTGTAGTTATACAAAATTTTCAATTCGTAGCAGATGAATATTGAAATAAACTTTAAAACAATTTTTTGCGTTTTAATCAAAATTTACTTATGCAAGTGTATCAAAGTTTTACATCATTGAAAAGAGACAAGCATTATCTATCAAATGAGTACAATAAAGGGATACCTTCTCATTAAAAAAATTAAAGCATTATTCGTTGCGCTTTTGTTTTTTAAAAAATAGTTATTTGGTATTGTCCTGTAATGTAAAACTAAACACTAAACAACTTTTATAGGAAACAATTTTTCATAAAATGCATATTTACTGAGATATATAAAATATTCCATACTTTTCGGACACACTGTATGTAGGTCCAACAGTAGATCGACATCAATTTCAGTCCAGAAGACTAGGGCTGTAAGTCATGTCCAAAAGGTCTGGTCTTCATCTCCACCACATCACCACCCGCTCTTCAAACAGCCTGCTAAGTCTGTGTACTGCCAGGCCCGACAACACGCATTCTGGTCAAACTACATAATTGTAAAGGCTCGAGTTGTTCCGACTGCAGCATATTGTTTTACAAAAATACAAATAATTCACTTTTTAACGCCGCAGGTAAATTGAGTTCTATTTATGTGGTCCGTTTAATGTCAGTTTTAGTTGTCTAATTCGCCAGTGTGCGGCAGCGTCTATGGTTAGTTGGATGTTGTAAAGCAACAATAGAATAGTAAGCTGATTGTATCGTAAAAAAGTACATCTAGAATTTGTAAAATTGTAAAGGTGCAAATCGAATTTAAGAACTTACAGATATGGGTTATTATAATATCATTAAATGTCTACAAATTCTGGAAAAATAACGTTGAAAGTTCTAAGAAACACGCTGGAAATCCACTCTAAACACTCGCAGACACTGTATAACCAACAGATTATTAGTTAGAAATTACGAATTTCGCCATGCCGCTAGAAACGTAAAACAATCTTGAGATTATAATAAATAAACTGTATAAGTCTCACTTTTCCATCCTTCTAATATAATTCCAATTCGTCAAAGGTACTTGTGATAAAAGAGAATTCTTAACTATCGATGATCGATACAACTGATTTTAGTTTTTACCTTGATTATTTTAGTTACTCGATTAATAAATGAAGTGCGAATATGAATGGACTTTTTGATCCCAAGACATAATAATTAAAGAAAATAGTACTGTCCCTAAAATCCTCGATACCCGCTACATGAAGGATCAAGTGTTGCCTGCATAATTTTATTGCTTAGTTTTTACGATTATGAATATCATATGGAATGAATGGAACAATCTAGGAATTTTCCCCCAAAACAAAATAAGGAAACCAACAATAACACAAATACCCCAGGCTTATGAAATATAATAAACTTCAGATTATCTCCACAATAAAAGCTCACGACAAACCCAAAAGACAGTTTATACACCAAGGCCATGAAATTTCATAAGGACCAACCCAACTAACAAAATGTGGTCCCGTTTCGTGCAATTAAACAAATCCAACTATTACACAACTAAAATTAAATTTGACTTTGAAATGCAACAAAATGATTGTTCAAGTTTTTAAATTTTTTCTCTACTAATTAATATAAATTGAATTTGGAGTGAACTTGTGTATAAAATACACTACGTATACACACACCCATACACACAAACGAATAACCTACAATTTTACATCCAATGAAAGCTCGCATGTCAAAAGCTTTTTAATATCGTCTGACAGGAACCAGGAAGAGCTTCAATTCACGCGAAGCATGGATTTGTGGCTCTCTGTGTAAAGCATTGAGTGATATCTTTTTTTGCCTCCTCTCTTTTGATGAAAAATAATAGCCCTAAATAAAAATTTTCACGTTATTTAATTTTTAATTAATTCACACTGATTTTATCATTATTACTTTAATAACAAAAATAAGGAAAAAATTAGCATCCTGTAACCCGATCTTGGAACATAAACGCAACCTGCTTTGAATTTAGTTCGACATTAAAAGCTTCCGCATGGGGGAAAATAACGAGGCATTTGATAAATTTGACTAGAATTACACACAGGCATATCCTAGTCCTAATTATGAGAGTTTGACTACCGCACAACGCTGGTTGTGCGTATATTATGTTATACGTGTACAATACGTGGTGGAATCGTCCTCGTTAAAATAACAGGATAAAGTTATAAATTGCTCGAATACGTCACATCTCTTGTTCTCCTAAGGCTACGTTTACAACACCAGATGACAGTTGTAGAACTTTATATACCTTGTTAAAATTGTTCCGTCATTAGCCACAACCGACATACATACGTGCTTTACTGGCGAGTTCCTGCATAATAATTAGCGGTAATTGTAGTATAGCGGCGAAGCCACGTGTAAATGAAATTTTTGTTTAATATAAAAAACAACAAGGTGACCTCAAATTTTATTGTCTCCATTCAAAGTGATGGTATAATAAATGCGTGCGTGCTAGCACAAAATGGAAAAGTAGAGCATTAAAAATAATAAAAAAAAAGTTCATGAACATCCTCGAAATATGTACGGTGATAAAGTTGCTATTACCAAATTATCAAGTAAACTAGCATTTTTCAAACAATTTTGAATGAGACAACGCAACATGAGCTCTTTTTTTTAAAAAGAGAAACGTTAAAAAATATCGTTCTGTACTAGAAAAAATGTTAACCGGAGATAGGACCGATGCGATGTGAAGTTATATGATACCGTAGAATTACGAAGATGTTACAAATAAAATGGTTTCATTTATAAAAATAATTTAAATAAAATCTGAACAGTAAAGTTGCGAGAGAAAATAAAATTCAAAAGTAACAAAAATAATAAAGCATGAACAATACAATACTCAGCATCCCAAGTCCAAGAAGCAGGCTTCTCGGATAACAACCTGGAATTGCAAACCACAGTTTACTTGGATAAGGGCACCCTCATCCACACTTAACAAAACTTTCCTCGGCCCCATCATGGATTATCGTTTAATCTATCTCGGGTTTGCCGCTCAGACTCCTGGAACCACTGCGCAAGAAAGAGAGGGCTTGGTGAAGATCCCCTACTAAGTCGCTGATATTCTAGAAAATACTGCCCTAGCCACCGGATAAACCACATCCTACTCGTTGCACACCAACAACCCACCAAGTTCGAGATACCCATCCAAACACCAAACTTGCAATTTTCGAACCTCCCATAAAACTAGTTCTTGTCTTTGTTTCACGTACCACCACCAGAGGTGAGTTGCGGTGCATTCATTGTATGAGTGGGCACGCTCGACGTGATTGTCTTTGCAGCAGCAGCAGCGGTGGAGCCGATGGATAATTGGCGACCAGTTCGACGACAAAATGAAGTTTGTTATCAAATGTTCAATCACCCCCCCCCCAACCAAATCTTTCTAAGGCCGAAGAAGCATCTAAGTACATGGGGCTCTGCTGCTTTGCAACAATCATGATTAATTTAAACTTGAGTTGGCAGCATTCCAGCATCATTTGTTTATGTTTTAGATTCAGATCACATCGTCCTTCGTTTAACTATAATTTAAAAGCTGATCAGCCTGTCTCTGGCAAAGAGAGCATATACAATCTTCACAAAGATTTTCTAGAAAAACAAGAAAGTGGCCTTCGATGCGACACATTTGCTTTCCACCCCCTAGAAAGCTTACAAGTAGGTCGCTCTCTCAACGATGAGCTGATATTGTGGCGTCCCAGAATTGAGCATGTATGCTTTTACCAGGAACGGCTTTTAAGCAAAAATTCTTCCATTCTGCATATTATTTATTTAAAAGATTTTTTGATATGTAATACGGCGGCTCAATTTAAATTTTTAAGTTCGTTGCACAAGCCGGTTTGCTCGACTGTTTCGGAAAGCAAAGCCTAGGAAAGCACGAAACCTGATTAAGTAAATAGTTTACTTGCATAGCCCCTAGAGGTATTTAAGATGAACAAAGTCGACCTCAGTTTAGGGTTTATTCTTAGCTTAAGTCAGGACAGGATTTTAAGTTAAGCTAATGTAAAGAAAAACATTTCAGACTCCAAACACAGGCCACCTACGGCGGCCTAATACTCAAGCTTCTCTCTCTTAAAAAGACACACACATTATCACTACTACTTCTCCTTAACCTTTTTAAAGAAAATGTAAAGTGATACGTTTAATAAGTCAAAACGAGGCCGTCTGCAACGACTTAATAATAAAACTCCGCCGCCCTCCTGATTCCTGAGCGTTATCTCCGCTGCTTCTTCTTAATCTTCTCAAAGAAAATATAAAGCGATAATTGGCGGCTTAATAGTAGAACGTCGCCCTTCTGGGTTTTGAGGGTTAACTTCGTTACTTCTTTTTAGCATTCTTAGAGGAAATGTAAAGTTACACTCCTACAACGGCTTAATAGTCGCTATCCTCCCTCTTCAAGAACACGCAAGATGTCCCTGCTACGTTTTTTTTAAGTTCTTAGAGAAAATCCAAAGTAACATGTTGAGCATACGTTGTTAGAGAAAATGTGAACCGACACTCTTAGTATATCAAACAAATTATCAGCGCTACTTCTCTTTAACCTTCTTAAAAAAAATATAGAGTTATCCGTTTAATAAGTCGAAACGTGGTCGCCTGCGGCGGCTTAATAGTCTGCGTTCCTTCTCCTCAAAGAAACGCAGGTTGCTTCTCCTACGTTTTTTTTAAGTTCTTAGCGAAAATACAAAGTCATACTTTGGGCTAGTCAAAACGAGATTGTTTGTGGCGGCTTAATATTCAAGCTACGCCGCCTTCCCGAATCGTGAGTGTTATCTTCGCTATTTCTTCTTAGCGTTCTTAGAAAAAATGTGAACCGACACTCTTAGTATATCAAACTGCGGCCGCTTGCGGCGGGTTCATAATCGAGCTTCGTTCTCCTCAGGAATACACAAGTTATCTCAGTTACTTCTTCTTAATGTTCTTAGAAAAAATATAACATGATGCACTTAGCAAGATAAAACGAGGCCGCCTGCGGCGGCCTAATAGTCCACCTATTCCACTTTGCTGAGTTTTAAACATTATCTTCGTTACTTCTTCTTAATGTTCTTTGAGAAAATGCACACTGAGACACTTAGTAAACCAAACTGCGGTCGCATGCGGTGGCTTAATGGTTGGGATTCGCCCTCGTTAAAAACGTGCAAGTTATGAATGATAACCCAACCAAACAACCCTTAACATTCATACAAAGTTAGAAAAAGCCTATAAGGCTCGAAATTATTAAAAATCCTACTAACAGGTTCACTTTGTAAGCTAACTAGGTCATAAGCTAATGAAACTATCTGTTCAAAAAGGAATCGCATTCAAGAACGAAATCAGTTGATTTGTAATTTGTCTTGACATTCAGAAGATGAGATGAGATTGGACTGCTTACGAGGTCTAGAAGATTTTTCAATGGCAGACACTTGTTTGATAGTCTGTCTATCTGTGTTACCTCTAAAGAAGGTCCTTACTATATTCACCCACGCCTTCCAGTCATCTGTAGAAGTCTTAGTAATTTTATTGACCAAAGAGGTTAAGAACGAGATTAAAGCAGCCTTTCTAAGAAGAGTCTCCCTGTTACCCTAGTCCAACCATACCTGTAACAAATCTCACGTACCTCCGGTTTTTTACATTGGGAATATCTGTGTCACTAAATTGTACTGAGTAATCGCGTCGTTCCTAACTAACGATATCTAAGCTAACACTTCCAGCAGAGCTACTGCACCTAGTGGGGTTTTGATATAACATCCCTAGCTTTAGCATGTTAGACTCAGAAAAATCAATAAAAACCGATGGAAAATGACTCGGTTCCATGAATTGTTTAGACATAAACCTATAAAGCATCATGGAGCCTATTGTTGAGGACACAGCATGTTTCCATACGAGGTTGGTAATTAAGATTGGCAAAATGACTTCAAAGACGGTCGTTTATAACCTGCTGAAGATTTATTATCAAACCAAACTCCTCGGAGTCACGATCACTATCAGACTCATTCACCAAATTTGTAGGTGACAAGTATTGACGTTCAACATCAGGATGCCCCGTCCTAGCTTACGAAACCAAACATCACAGATGAAAATGCCCCGACTAGCTTATCAGTAGGTGAGTAAGATGGGGGCGGGGAAATCGCACCTATTCTAACAACGTTCTTAGAGAAAATATAAGGTAACAAGCTTAGTAAGTCAAAGTTTGTAGAAGATTAATGGTCCTCCTCAACACGCAAAACCAAGAAAATAAAAATTAAAAGAATGAATCTTTAAATTTAAGCGGTATTAGTTTCAGGGAAGAATATTCGTCTACGGAAACGGCAATCAAATTAATTTCCTTTTTATTTAAATTACAAAAAGTAAAAACTACACAAACGCAAAGAAGAATCAGCAAGTTACAAATAAGAGTGTAAAACGTTCAAACTCAATAAAATTAAGATTTCCAAAGCAACATAATGCTCAGTTTTCAATCTTCAAACATATGAATAAATCATTATCCAGTTTCAGTAACTCGAAATCTGTTCAAGGTCTAATAAAATGACATTCCAAAATGTGAAATGAATTCAACTCTTAAATTGGACCTTTTTTCACAACATACTTTTTCATTGCAGCTTTTATTCAAATGAACACGTCAAACATTTTTTACTGTTTGCTTTCAGAGATTCCAACATCAAAAAACCAAAGCATTTTTTTTTAAATTCTGGTAGAGAATATAATGCGCATAATAGAAAAAAAAGGAAAGAGAGAGGAAAAACCAACATTTTCATTCAGACAAAATAAGATACGTTTCGGAAAGATCTCAGGTCTAATAAATCTAATTCGACAAGAGCATAATATATACATACACGCATCCATAAAATGGGTTTTGGTTAGAATTATGCACGTATATACAAACTCCATTACATAATTCCGACAAGAATGTCATAAACAGTATTTTGCTGTAGGCAAGTTTCATTTTATCTCATTTTATGAACGACTCGTAGGATGATGCTTTACTGCGTTAATCTTACACGAGTAGTTCGACACACGAGAAACTTTTTTTTTAACTGCCTATCGTTTGTCAAAGAAATTTATGGTGGAAACTTTCACTTAAAAAGTTGTGATTGCGTCAACGAACACTTAATTTAAAGGGAAGTTGTGTTGTTATTCTAAAAGGCAGGTAAATGGTAAAGTAAACTTTTGCAATCAATGTGTTTTCTTTAAAACAAACTTTAATCTTGAAATTCGAGAAAAACTTGTTTTGATGCCGATGTGCTAATAACAGTAATATTTCGTAGAAGGTATTAAATACTGAAATGTCAGAAGATAAACTTCCCATGAAAGAATTTCAGAAAATATAACTTTCAAGTTATCATTTCTAGGAAATATGAAAACTTTTAAAGTTGTCACATTCTGGATATTAAAAAGAGGAAGGGATGATGATATCGAGTGAATTTCTAAAGGTGGATTTTTGTATTTATGTATCAACAGCCGGTTGGCAACCCAAAATGGGATGTCTGAGAGAAACATCCAAAACATCAAAACATTCGAGCGTTATTTCAATTCGACAATTTTTCCGCGTGAGAAAAAAAAGTTTAATTTCGAAATTAATGAAATAAAAATAAAGCCTTATCGGAAAAGCAAAACAATCAGAATGTAATTTAGTTGTTTAGAGGTCCCAGGAGACATTTTACGCCCACCATGAACAACTAACCAGCCGGCATTTTATGAGTTTAATATAACAACAAATAGTAAATCAATAATCGTTCTGAAGAACCCAATACGACATGAGCAAGTGCAATCTACTTTATGTAGTAATATTTGCATATATATAGCAATTTAATGATAAAATCGATTTCAATTTTCAGTCACTTAAATGCTTTATGACGTCGTTAAGTGACGGTTGTGTGAGTATTCATGTACAATGTTTGTGTGTGTATGCACTGAGAGAACTTGAAATAAATTAATACACATAGTAAAAGCATCCATAGAAATGATATGTAAAGAGAAATTCTTGTTCTATTTTAATACGTGATACAGCTTTAAGTGTTTTAATATCTTTGGATAAGAGGGCTTTGGTATGGTACAACTCACAATTTAACAGACTGAAGTGGAATGCGTATTTAAGTGACTATTTAGGTATCATTAAGAAAACAAAAATTCCAATCGATGTACTTGTACTTCGTAAGTGCAATTTAAAATTAATTCAATTTCAAATATAGTGCAAGGTCACGATTACTAAGCCTTTTATCCTAAAATTTTCTAACATCGCTAAAAGTTCAGTATGAGGAGTCCTGAAATAAGATCTAGTTTTCATTGAATAATACACAAGAGCTAAAGCTCAAGTTTCAAAATGAATAACTCCTCGAATACTGTACAAGAATTCAGGTATCTGTCAGAAACAACCCAAATGGAAATTTGTTCTATTATCTAAAGTTTTCATTTTCATTGAACGAAGGTTAGATACAAGAGCCGGCGTTGATTTTGGCATTTTCATTCTTTATCAGCACTTCTTGACTGTCACGGCCCACGAAAGGAACCAAAGGAAATGTCGTCACTCTGGTAGCCATGCTCCTCTTCAACCTGGTGGTGTTTAGACCTGTCAAGATGTTGAGGCAGATCAGTTGACGTGTTTGCAACCTTCACTTTTTGTTTAAGTTACATGTGTTTGTTATATTTAATCGGTACTTTCGGTGTGTTCTTGTATTTTTTCTAATAGTTCTCTCTCGTTGGAGAAAGTTTTTTCGATAGTGATGAGTCCATACTGAGACACTGATTAATTTTTTTGTCGTAGTTTTCTGAATTTTGAAATCAATTAGGATTGACGAATCTTTCAATTTTATTTATTTAACCGAAGTTACATTACAAAAATGGCGCCCAAAGTGTGGAACAAGGAATTACATAGTAATAAACACTATAGTGCTGAAGATTTTTACATGTGGAGGAAGTAGATTGTGGGTCATTGGGAGGTTGGTTGGGCGACGGAGCGACCAGTTCATCGAACACCTCCACCTTGTTCGCTAAATGTTCGGTTTTAGTTAGGTAAGTCTTCGTTTTTGGGAGACTGGTTGGGCGACGGAGCGGCCATTTTCAATGAATATCACCACTGTGTTCGCTTTTTATTTCAGCTCGTCGTTTTTGGGAGGTTAGTTGGGCGACGGAGCGACCACGTCATTGAGCACTTCCATCCTTGTTTGCTTTTAATCTATTTCAGGTTGGTTGGGGAACTTTATTTAGCATCCGTCTTCGTGAGACATTCAACTCAAGCAGACGTAGTCATCTGTTCTGTCAGCACTCATAATTAAAAATTTACTCTTTTTTTCTGTTCGTTTATTCCATCCATTAGGAAATAGGGTAAAAATCCTCTGTCTTGATTTTTTGGTTTCAGAATTTGTTCAGCGAGTTGTGCTGAATAGTAGCTTGCTGGTTTGCTTCTAGTGTGAGCAGTGGTTGCCGTTAAAAGAGGCTGAGTGATTTCTTGATTCGGTTATGACTGAGTCGTTTGGTTGATTGAGTGATTTGAATTTTGTTTATATGCTTCTGGCATGAGCATATAATGCTCGTTGGGAAATTTGAGATTCAGGGTTGTGCTGAGTATTGTGGTGATTCAGCTGTGGGCTGAATTGAATTGGGATTTCTCTTGGGTTTGCTTCTAATCGGGAGATAAGGTTCAGCGGAAGCTGAATGGATTATGTTGCTTTTGTATAAGCGTCGTCTTTGCTTTCTGAGATTGTCTGTTATTTTGCTTGTATGTTACTACAGGGTTCCAGAGTTCTCGACTCTGTTAGCTCTATTTATTTGAGATAGTTTCCTATTCTTCCTTTGTTTTAGTGCAGTCGAATGTACGAAAAGATTTTTAGGTTCCAATGAGGGCAGATTATTGGTCAGAAGGTTGGAACTAGCGGCCAGAAAGACGGAAGCAATGATATTGAAGGGCCCACGGAAAAGGCGAGGCATTATATTTAGAGTCCAATGCACCAAGGTGATACCAGCAAAAACCTTAAAATACCTAGGTATCATATTGGACACATACTAGAGGATGCCATATAGCCACGGCAAAGACGGCCCAACGTGAGAGGGCCGACCAGCAAGAAACGAGAAATGCTAGGAGGGCGATGCACTCGATTTTACTATACGGAAATACTATGGAAATTTAAAAATACAAAACGATTATGGAAAGGGCGCAGAGGAAAATCCTATTGAGAATTGCAAGCGCCTAAAGAGCGGCGTCAACAGTAGGCCTACAGGTTATATCAGGAGTGGTCCCTATCCAACTGATGGTGAGGGCAAGGAACAGAATCTATAATCGTCCAGACGGCCATACCAAAGAAGCAAGAAAAGACGAGAGATCCGGACGATACAACTATGGCAAAGACAATGGAAAGAGAACATTACATACGCACAGTGGACGAATTGTAAAAGCGGAAAAATAAATTACTCTAGTTCCCAGATTTTAACAGGTCACGGCTCCTTTAACGCATGCTTGCAAAAAAATAGGGAAAAGAGATAACGACAAATGTAGATACTGTAACGCTATAGACACGGCTAAACATACGTTCATCGAACTTCTTTTGCATGACTCGGTTAGATCGTGCCAATACACGTTCGGTTTCTAATACAAGTAAAAATCAAACTGATTTTGATTCTATTCGACCAGTACTCGTTCGGGTCAAAATGGAACAAATCACCAGGGTATCAGGGGCCCTTTAGACCCAAGAACAGATATCGATTTCGGTATTTTCATTTTTTATCACCACTTCTTAACTGTCTTCATGCTCACATGATTATATCAAAATTGCTTTGCGGTCCTCCAAAAGGGGCTTTTCGGACTGGTGCTGTCTTAATTCTTGGAGACATCAAAATAGATCAGTTGGCATGGTTGCCAACACTGTCAGGTTTCTTCAGTACAGTACTGTGGTTGCAGCAGCAGGTAAGGGAACTGTTGTGGTTGTCAGCACGATAGTGAAGTAACAGAGCTTGGGAGGTTCGCAGAACTACTATGCGCCCGCCTGGGAAGACGTTGGAAGACAATCGGATACCTCTGACTTGGAAAAACTGGCTAAACACTAACTGAAACGGAAAAGATACAGTCGAGGATCAACACCCTCTAAGCAACGTTCGGTCAGAACAGGAAAAAGGAAAGAACTATTTCTGTGCATTACACTGAATTGCATTTAGATATCGATTTTGGCTTTTTCATTTTTTATCAGCACTTTCTGACTGTATCAATCATTACTTCACCATTTCTTCTCAGTACCTGAAAGAGAGCAAAGATCGTTCTGAGAATCATACTCATCTGCAGTGTGTAGCCATCGAAGCAGGTTAATTTATGTAATTGCTCACACTTTAAGGTTCCATCAGTACAGTACTGTGAGGTTGCAACAAGTAAGGCAGTGGTTGTAGATGCTGGCGCGACATGTCGTGATAATGAAGAAATGAGATTTTGGAGATCCGCAGATCTACTTAACGCCATACTTCAAGCAGATTCAGAGTAGAAAAGGGAAAGCTTACTCCGCTCATCATACTGAACTACGTTTTTGACTTTATCATTCTTTATCAACAATCTGTGGTTGCCTTCAAACACGCATTATCATTTTAACGTTGTTTTCCAATCCTTTAAGAGGACCAGCAACTGCTGTAGAAGCCATCCATGCTCCTAAGCAGCTTGGTGATATTTTGACTTACACAGACATTAGGGCAGGTTAGTTGGTGTAGTTGCTCACGCTTTTAGATTCATTGATGTAGTAGTGACAATAGAGAAACAAGACCTTGATAGTCCGCAGACTTATCAACCGTGCCCCTCGGGCAGCGTTTACACCAAGAGAACAGGAAAAGCGTAAAACCCAACAACAATAGTCCAATACTCCAGAGCATGGAGGACCTTCGAGCCGCATGGATAGAAAAAAATTCCAACCGGATCCCTGAGATTCCGAAACATCAGCTGGTATAGAAAAAGAAGAATCAACGGTCGAAACCCTTCAAGGACCGGTAGGGACTGTCTTCATGCTCATATCAGTATTTAAATGTTGATTCCTCGTCCAGAAGATGGTTCTGTAAATCACGCTCTTCTCCAACCTGGTGATGGTTTAATCCGTGGAGACATTGAAGTAGTTCAATCGCGTACGATATTGTGGTAGGTACTTGAACAGATAAGGTGACAGTGGAGGAATTGGACTGCGGAGCCTTGCAGACTAGCTGCTACTAATTCGGAGTATGGACGTCCGTCGGGCCGCACGACAAAAGAGAAGTTCTAGCCGGATGCCTATGATTGTGCAACAAAGGTTGGACTACGTCTTCATAACTCTTAGGGGAACTGTGGGCAAGATATTAGAAGTGTAGAAAATGTACAATCTTAGAATTTCGTTAAATCAAATAGTGGAAATATCTCACACTTTTTGCTACTTTCTTGTAAAGTCCTTGTCTAAAAATTGAGCAAAGTATGTTACATTCAAAATGTATGTTTTATAAGTCTATTTTCCGCCGTAATATGAAAAAAAGTCGTTTAAAATATCTAAAGTCGTGCGTATTGAATTGTTGAACAATAAGAAAAATTCCGACTTCGTTGATTTATAATACATCCGAAACTGCTTCGATTCACTGCATAAAGTCCTGCCACAACCAAGTTTATTCTTCTTGCAGCTTAGTTGCAGATTCAATCATCTCATCTATAATTTTCCCTTAATAAAACACACTAAATAAAAATGAGACGTTAAAAATGAAAAAATTCGTTTATACCTACTATAAAATTTTTCATTTTTGTTCTTTCTTACTAGAAGAGTTTTAAAATAATGGGGGGAAGTGAAAAATAGGTCAAAAGTTTTGTAAAATTTCTACCAACTGTCATTATTGCATTATTAAGCTTTCGTTTTCGTTGTAAATTTTTTGAAAAGACGCAATCATCCTTAACATCTTTGGAATTTTTATGAGCTAAAAGAGTATTCGCATTCACAAAGAGTTCTCCCAAGGGTATGCTAAACTAAATGCGTTGAGAAATTGATCAAAATTCTTCGAACGTGCCGTCGTGTATACTGAAATAGTAGGAAAGGAAATTTCGTAATTACCTCAAACAAAAGCTATTTAACTCACTCACGTTTATTAAAAATCTATAAATAAAACTTTTGTTCAATTAAATTCTTCAACTAGATTAAAAGCCAACAATGCGAACTAACTAGGAAAAAATTAATTTCAATAAACCATCTATCTGACAAAAAATGAAATCTAACAGAAAACAATATATTCCTAAATGTATCAAAAAAAGGTTCACCATGTTATATTTTGACAAAATGCGGTCAAAAGGGACCCTTCTGAAAGGTTTATCGGTTTATCAGAAAGTTGTTTTGGGGCTAGGATCTTGAAAAATAAGCATTATGAAACGATCAAAACTGCGATATTTGTGCCGAGGTTGCGGAAAACACGAGAAAGATTACGGGAATAATGGAAAATCAAAAGCAGCTTTCTTTTTTTTCTCTTGCTTTTCCGAAAACAAATTGGATTTTAAGAATATGAAAAAGAATAGAAAGAGAGATTTGCAAGATTATGTAAATTAGCCATTAAAAGAGAATGTCAAGCGAAAGACATCCCTCATCAGTCAGTCATGATTTTTTTCCAATTAGAATATTTTGAAAATACAATCTCCTTTTATACACATTATTATTTTAAAATCATTTTTGTTTACAAAACAAAATTTTATTCGCATTAATATAAAGTTTGGGGATTTATTATAATGACAATATTGTATATCTCGAACCGAATTTCAATTTATATTACAGTAAAGTTCTGTTCGATTTGTATTCAATGCTCTTATGACATAACAGGAAAGTTCCAATTGACGTCTCCTGGAGTTTCCCCTATAATCGCAAGCATACAAATCTGTTACCCTAACGTATTGATTTGTAAACGGGTTTAAATCTAAGCGGTTTTCACGTATTATGTGCAAGTTCGAGTTACGCTAATAATACAAAAGAATAATAAATGCATGAATAATTCTCCATAAACATTAAAAATAAGGGAAATACAAAGGAAGTTGGTTTTCATCACAAAGTGTAAGCATGTGAGGGGCCGTCCTTCTAAAGCTGTTTTGTCAGCAAGCCTTCTTAAATAAAACTTAGCAACTTAAAAAACTAACTTGAGCTATGTAGCAGAATTCTGTTCAACATTACATTCGAACAAATGAACTTTAAAAATACAAAACGTGCAAACATAGCCCGTAAATAGAAAGAAAAAGTTGCGATTAAAAGCCATTCCTAGTAAAATGGCGTAGGCGTATATAGAAGTTCTCAGATAGCAGCATGCCGTTTGAAGCTGGTTATTTTAATCTTCTTTGAGAACTGGCTCAGAGAAGTGGTATAAAGCAGGGACCATATGGAAAATAAAAGGCTAGTTATAAGCTAATTAAGTGCCCCATTCCTAAATTTTAGATTCTTCGATTTTTTTTAAATTAAAGGTTCCGCTAGCTTAAGAAATAATTAGCGGAACTTACGACAGGTTGGATGAAGGTAGTGAATAATTAAAAGCTAATTAAACACTTCAAGAATTTGCTAATAAAGACGAGGTTTGTACAGTTTTCTCAAAATAATCTTTGTCTATGTTAGTTGTCGAGGACCTGAATGCAAGTATACTCACTTAAGACCCTGATTTTGAAAATTTTACTTGTAAGTAATTAAAAGCTAATTCAAGGCTTCAAGAATTTGCTAGAAAAGATGAGGTTTGTACAGTTTTCTCAAAATAATCTTTGTCTACGTTAGTTGTTGTCGACGGCCCATTCTTATTTTAGCTTTCTTAGAAAACAAAACAAAAAACCAACACGAGGTCGTCTGCGGTTGAGCGCACGGTCGGGTTTCGTTCAGGTTTTGTCCTCCACCAAAACGTCTGTAATGACATCCAAACGAGCTTCGGCCGTTATCAGCTGCATATAACGGCCGGTTTGCATTCCACTTGCAAACCACATGCGAGTATCTACTTTATGAAGATGCTTAGTAAGGCTGCTTCGGGGCATTTTTGCTTCGGAATGTCTAGGCAACCGAACACTACAAGCTTACGAGCCAGAAAGGACCGGTAGCCTTAGTTATGATTATTATCTCACAGAAACTTCGTCCACACGGTATAAGCCTACTCAACTTAGATGTTTGGCTCGCGTCGCGGCAGGTCAAAGTAAGGTAACTAAAACTACTACCGATCAGCATTGCGAAACGCGCACGACACATCCTCGCAAAGTCGTTAGGCGCCTTTATGCTCAGAGTTGAAATGAAAAGGGTTAAACTATGCAGCTTATTAATGCAAGCTCAATTATTATGTCGATAATGTGACTGACGTTGGAGTTAACGCAAATCTGTAAACCACAGTACTGACCGTCCTTGCTGGTGTACCTCACCTTCACCTTCCAGAGTGAGAAATGATAAAATGCACTTTGATAAAATGCTCGAACTCCACCCGTGTACTACCTGGTAGCCGACGAGCCACAATCGGGCTCCATCCTGTAGCAAGTCACCCGCAGTCGAGCTTTGTCCTCTACCAAAGCACCTCACTGTGGGACAAATGCTTCAAATCCTGCGCAAATGTCAAAATTTTCAGTTTTGCAGTTTTTGGTAAAATTAATACCAATTGATTGGTAAAGGACTGAAACTTAAATTTTTACACCACTGATACGTTCGTTTTCGTTGGCTTCCGTTCAATTTTTACAAGCTACCTTGAATGTTAACTGTGGGTGGCAAAATGGAACAATTTCTGTGAAACTCACACGTACATGCTTTTTTCTAGTGTATTTCTTCGATAGCAATTTCATACAGATCTATTCAAAATAAATGTTTTAAAATTTTCGAACAATTTAGCTTATTTAATTCACATATTGAACTTTTGCTAGACCCACAAAAAAATCCCCACCAGTCCGCTCTTTGATTTTTTTATGTGTTGCTTTCTCGATGTGTTTACAACTATACCTTATAATATCTTTTGCTCCTCCTTGCCTGCTTGACTATTATTATAAATACAAATATAATTCTTATTTAGTTGAAGTAGCGATTATGTACCCATGTATTTTCATATGCTGGTAATATTCTAAAGCCAATTTGCATTTACTATTTTTTACTTTTAACAATTTTTAGACAAAATTATAATTTTTGTCATGTCTTTGGAATTCTCACCACGAGTGCACCTGCAATGACAAATGGGTTTCGACTTTCATCTGTGGTACAGATTCGTTCTTCACCAGACCACCTATCCTGCTTGTGTAAGGTAGAATTTCGCTTTCTGCAGCGAAAAACGACAAAATGCACTTTAAAACATCAAAAGAGCAGGACACACAGA
>VTPC01090027.1:642331-731043 GCA_011009095.1 Ignelater luminosus
TACCCACACATCGAACAATATTACACGAGAGTATGAACAAAAAAGGAAGGAAAATAAAATGAAGAAACGTCACGGTTAAAAGCCATTTGTGAAAACTGGTCTCATGAGAAGCAATTTAGCTAACTTTTCATATATCATTATGTAACTCTACAATACACGGTATCAAAGGTTGATGATTGCAAGCGATTCTCGATCAAGGAAATACCGACTTTACGTTAACGACAAAGTCAGAAACACTGGCAGGAATGGAAAAATTTTGTTTTGAAAAGAAACTTCACTAAGACTGTTTGGTACTTTGCGTTTCGATTAGATGACGCTTTACTTATTTCATGCTTTTAATGTTATAGTAGTGGATCTATACAATTCGTTGGACAAAATTATATGGTGATAAAAGCAAAAAGACCAACATTTTTCATTAAACAATGACGCAATAGCTTTTTACGATTCTACATGTTATCAAAGATTTCGATATTACGCACACCCACTTAGCAAAATATTAATCAATTATGCTCTACAATGACAAAGTTTATTTTATTTTGATAGTAAAATTATAGGTGTGTTTCTGATTCTATCGGCTGCAGCAAAGATTCGAGCAACAAAATCTTCCTTGGACTCGACCGAGGTTGCATAAACAAGCGCTTTCATGGACCCCCAAAGATAACTTCATCCTATACATCGACGATATTCTGTCAACAAGAAAGAAGTGAACTGGAGTTTCATCGTGCTCAGTCACCTCCAATCATCACCAATATCAAGAGTTTCTTTAAAAATAAGTTTCATCATTGAGGCGAGGCGGAAACACAAAAGCTAATGCCATACCAAACATTGACCTAAAAGTGTTGTTGTTGAGCATGAACGAACGTATTATGGGGACTCTCTTCAGCTCAGTCGTGTTGGTTATTGGTATTGAAAATTCCTTCACGGGCAAAGCTTAAGCGAAGATGATAGTTACCAGGACTAATTTTGTTCACTGCTGCTCGTGAAGAACGTTCCAAACCTGCAGAGGGATTGTTATCAATTCGCTCCAGAATGTTTTCTTCAAATTCAGGGGTCCAAACGGGTTGCCTTCGCCCTACACCTTGTCTTCTTACTTGAGGACATCTAGTTTCGCGCAATCTTTGGTGCCCAAAGCCAAATGTTTGCTGACTTGGTGTAATCTTCATTAGGAAATGTCTGTAAATTCTTTGTGCTCTTATTCCGTTTTCTCTAGCTGTGCCGTATACAAAATGTACGTCAGTTAACTCTTACAGAGTTAAATTATCAATTCTAAATTGATATGGCGTAGGTAATTAGTAGCATTCAATCTGGCTGATAGAAATTATTGTCAACAATATCTAAAAAAGTTATTTGTATAGAGAGCACACTGGCGTCTGGATAGCATGTAGACTCAGAGCCATTAGCGACTATTATTTGCTGAATGAAAAATGTTTGTCAATGCTTGAACATTTTTTTTTATTTCTGGGAAAATAATGTTTATGTCTTCACGTTCATTAATAAAATTGTTAGAATGTTACTTGAAAATTTTAGCGCAGAACTATTGGGAATTCATAGGTTATTGTCACATTCTAGATGGTCTTCGCCATTTCTTAATATCATTATTTGTGCCTTCACGATATGCATCCCATTGTATGACATGTCCGTCAAGCATCCCAAGCGTTTAGTGTCAGTTTATCTTTCAACACTTAAAGAAAACTGTCACTGTTTCTAGAGCCACAATGGGACATGACAATTGACAAAAACCAATAGGGAACTTCTCGAGCAGCTTTCTATACTACCATTAGAATTAAATAATAATTAGGCTGCGCTAAAATAGGAAAAACCTTGGCGTTCTGTCAAAATTTATTTGAATGAAAGAAACAAGTTGAATCGTCTGCTGTTTGATGTTTTTGAATCGCGTCAATTGTTTTAAATATTTTTGTGTTTAGACGTTAAGACAATACACGGAATGTTGGTAAAGACAAACGAGACAGTACAAAAGTCACTTAGCTTTTAGATGCTATAATTGCTGTAGGATCAACTTTTCTGTTATTCTAGATTTGTTAGTGATAATAAACAAACTGATTATTGAATATTTAGGTATAGAGAACATGAAAAAAGCTTTAAGAAGATTTACAGAGTTAATCCTGGAATGTATACAGAAATGCAAACGACGATTTTCACTGAAGTTATCTTCATTTGAAGATTTGAGTAAGGCGGAAAATTTGCTATTGAGAACCTTTCCGCCTAGTTACCAATTTGGACCTTAGAAGTCATTTTTGTTTGATGACAAAACTTAAAAATTGTCATAACATCTTTGCTTGGATCAAATAATGAACAGCGGTGCAAAAAAAATTAGGGAATATACAGGTGACGGAAATGCTAGACTGAAATGAGCAAATCACAGCAATCCTAGCAAATTCGAACTTTGGATTTTTTTCAGCTGTCCTTTCTAATGGAGAATCAACAAAAGCTAGATGAAACTAAACCAACGTAGGTAGTTTGTAATGTTCATTTACTTTGTCTTTGAAAATTCAATTTGACTAATATATTTATTGGAAATTAAATTGTGCAAATTATCCAATCCTGCAGTTTCTTAATTGTGTAAAATAAAAATCAATACGAATTAAAATTATGTAAACGAAATATTAAAATCAAATCTCCAATTAATTGAAATTGTATTCATTAAGATGTTTTTAAAATCGAAACATTTTATTAACATCAAAGGAAATTATTCCCTCCTACGTAACTTAAAACGTAAATAAAAACAATAACAGCAACATTAAAAATATTAGAAGCTAATTAACTTATAATGACTCACTTAATTCTTGTATTTCTCTTTAAACATTTTCAACAAGGAAAAAATTAATTCTCGTTAAAAAATGATTTGGTTCAAACTTACGTACTAAGGAATTTAAATATGTGGGTCAAAAAATTCCTTGGAGCGTGCATTCCATATAGGAGCGAAATAAAATGAGACTAAAAGAGCAAAACTTTACGCTGAAAGTAGGAAAAAAATGCAATTTACTTCCCAACGTAATAAGAGTTCCAGCCTGAATAAATTTAAATTCTCTGTTCGTTCCGACAATGTCCAATAAAGCTCTCAACACGTTTGATTTTTACTCCCGTAATTGAAAAAGCTTCCGCCCACCACTGACTGGTTAGGTTGAACAATTCCTCATTTTGCGGTTATTGTAATTTCAGCTACTGTGTTTTTTATTCTAGTCAAACAAAGCCTTTTTCTTTGATGCCATCCTGTTGATATTAAATTATGTAATGTGTTACAGCATGGGTTTAGTATGTCAAGTTTCAGAATAATCTGAATTATTAATTATTAACAAGCACGGTAATTAAAACCATATTACTCGAGAGATTAAGCAGCTAAGTTGTATGTCTCGTGTTTAATTCATCCTTGTCTGTTCTGTGCACACATGTAGTTTCCTATTTCGGAACGTGCTTCAAATTTAATTACAAAATTCCTAATTGTTCATCATACACATTAATTATATTAACACTCTTGTATAAAAGATCAAAGGGTACTGAATAAAATTGCAAATTTCAATGTTTTTTCTCCCTAAAAGGAATTTTAAAAAGCATAACGCATCAAAGCCATTGTGCAAATTTTTAACAATAAGTTTCAAAAGTGGCGTACGTGCACACACTAATTACTTCCACTGCACCATCAGCATCATCTATATTAGTACATACCTTCTAACTTTTTCCCAACCACAACAACAAAAAAACCTATCGTCGGTGCGCTGTTGTTCATTAATATTCTGAAAGATATAATACTAGTAAACAAACGAAAATATAATTACCATATTTTCAGAGCTCGAAAATGAAACGTCAAACAAAAGACAATGGAAGAGAGAGATTCAACGTTCTAAAAGAGCTTTGGCGGAAAACAAAATTAAAAGGTTTTAAATTTCCACATCAAAATTCGAGACGAGTCTTTTAAAATAAATTGTGTTGGGTTAAATTCGGGTGTTCTATTAAGGTTTTGTTGTTACATTACGGGCTCGGGTTAAAGTCTATCTTGTTAAAAGCAAGGATAATATTGGATATTCATTATTGGATCGCAAACAGACGTTGTAACTAATGTATCTAAGGTATCTCTCAAAGGAATGAAACTGGTTGTTCTGTATTTATGTATGTATGTTTGTGTCAGCTTTCAGCTATACGTAAGTAGAGCTTGTTACGTTTATGGATTGTGTAACGCGAACAAAAATTATATTTACCATATACTACGTATATGTGCGTAAAAGTAAATTATTCATGTTCTATATGGAGATCACGAGATGGATATTAACTTGATACGACACTATCATACCTTTTTGAATTTTACAAGAGTGAAACGCGTCACAAAGAATGAACATGGAGAATCATTATGTTACGCCAAAAAGCAGTATCGCTTGCTTGTGTACACTTTCATATAAACAAACAAATAAAAGTTGGCTACCATAAACACAAAAAGATCTTTCTACAAAGAAGATTGAAAATATTCTTTTCTTATTATCCTTAAAGTATCTATTTTTAATGATGCAATGCCCTTTCTCTCTATGCCATTACACAAAAAAAACAATGAAAAATCAAGAAATCCTAAATTCAAATCCTGGCGTAGAGTTTTAACAAATTTACTTGTTAATGATGCATCCTATGGAAAAAAAGACACGAGCTCTTTGCTGTAAATCAGAGTGTATATATCAAAAACACCAAAACTAGACATTTTTGGTAGAGATACGCGTCCCTCCCTCTCCCTTCAAAATCAATTTCCTTCAAATTCATTCATCGATTCATTCACATTCACTGTTTCCAAATAATAATCCGACGGATTATCAATACAGAAAACAACAAACTTTGTTAAAATTTGCTATTTATAGTTATACAAAGTGTGATATTTCACCAATGTATAGTTTAGGCCATTACAAGTCGAAAATAAAAGAGTGGCCATTTTGGTTATTGTCTCAATATATTTAAAGAGTTATGGACATTTTGTTGTAGACTGAAAAATAGTCATTCGGCCCATATCGCCTCTTTACACACATGCTATACTACCTCGATAACTCTTGGTATAGTCAGTCCTCACCATAAAAGAGATATCTCCCCACAACGCTTCTATTGATCACCCGACCGTACGCCTAACGGCGAAATACATACATTTAGGAGAGCTACATGGCGAATCTCAGCGTTAATTACTCGAAAATAACGGCGCTAGAAGGGACAGAAAGGAAACGGTACCTCCTTTAGGGTCTTCCTTACAGGAAAAAAGTGCATTGAACCTTTCTTGTTCCCCATTCCACGGTGCATCAGAGTGTTACAATTTCGTTTTCCTAGAAACTCGAATTCCTGCTCCAAAAAGGTTCAAAAGAACGCAAATTATGTTTTTTTGTTCTAATAGACCCCAAAAAACGAGGGAACGCCACTGCTATCCACCAAAGTTTATTACCCTGATTAAAAGTGCCTGAGGCGGAATATTTTTTGAGGGGTTTTACACGACATTCGTTCGCGGGTTATTTCGATTTTTCGTTTTCAAAAAGTGCAAAATTTCCAACTTTGGCCCCCCTTACACACCTCCTATTTGACATTTAATGAAAAGCCACCAGGCTACAACTCGCCTAAGACCGACCTATCGGCTGGTCCAAGTCTCATCCAAATGCGAGAGAGAAACGATAGATGTAAATTATTGGATACTTATGGCGAGTAAACTAAAAAGTACAAAAAACACAATTTTACTTGTTAAAGTTTCTAATTGCACTAACCCATTACAATAATCTTGAAAATGGTTGCCGGCCCTGGCAAGTCTTGTGTCAAAAAGTCCACATGGATAAGCTTTCATCGATTTAAATTGAACATATGGTTGCGTGCTATAGTACAAAGTTATAAGCGCGAATAGCACACACGGTAATTTAAATGAGTGAAAGCTTGTCGACGAAGACTTTTTGCAACAAGAACTAACTTGAATACTCGCATAGAAAAGTCCTCAAAACACTGAGTATGCAGTATTCTCTTCATTTCTGAATAATGAAACAAATCTTCGGTATTTTAGAATGAATTCAAAAAATCTTCAGGTGATCTCATTATAAAAGGGTACGTCGACAAGGTCTCGTCGATTTAAATTGAGCATGGGATGCGTGCTATACAAGCTTACGTACGCCGTTAGTACGCATCGACAAAAACTTTTCGATGTAGACTTTTTTGGCACAAGCCAGGGCTCGCAACCATTTTGAACAATTGTTGTAGTGGGTAGTTAGTGAAATTCAAAATTTTAATTTTCCAGTTTACAACTATAAATGTCCATAACTTCTTCAATGTTGAAACTAACCAACCACTCTCTATTTTTGACTTGTAACGACCTATAAGGTATACGTCCCTGTAGGGGGATGAAGCATGACCGTCTCCACACAAAAAAATCCCGATCTCTGGTCGTCGAATGCAGTCACATCAATTTTTACTCCAAGGAGATCAAATACAAATCAAAAATGCATGGTATAACTCGTTGCAATATCCTGGAATGTTCTAAAAGTGTTTTCAAATATGTTCGACGTTAAATTTTGATTAAATTCAAAATCAATTGGATTTATGCAAATATCCATTGAATTATATTTTCTATCAGTCTTTTAGTATTTACGGTTTTTCTAATTAATTGATTATACACAAAAGAACAATTCAAGAACAATTAAACAGATCTTCCTTTTAACTTAGAAAAGTTGCAAAGAAAAAGAATTTCATTTCCTTTCTTAAAAAAATGTAAATAATGGGTCCGTCTTGCTGGAATCACATATCTTCCAGTTACATATTTACCGTCCAATTCAGGCCATAAAAATTCCGTTATCATGTTGCGATAACGTACGTCATTTACTGTCAGTGTAAATACGACCCAATTACTCCGCCAGCCGAAGATCTGCACACGCACAGTGGCTCGTGGTGATGTAGTGGTTTCTCTGCACCCCGTATCCATTACGTAAAAAGTTGCCTCATCGCTAAAAGATGATTTTCCTCAAACAAATCGTTGTTCACTTCTTGGTTTTACAATACCCAGTTGAGAAATTCATGGCGGTGCTCATGGTCTGTTGGCTTAAATTCCTGGGTCAATTGGATTTTGTAGGCATACAAATGCAGATCTTTCGTCAGAATTCGCTGCATAATGTTTCTCGAAATGGACTCTCTTTCCACAACAGCAATAAACCATTTCGTTTCAATTTCTTGATCAATCTTTGAATTTTCGATGATTTGGTGCAACGTCTCGACTAGAAATTTCCGCAAGTCTCCCCTCATATTTGTAATACGTTTTTACAGTAATAATACATTATTCGTTCGTGAGCGTTCCATGACTAATAATCGCAATGTGTCTACATCACGAACATCAAATCTTAAACGCCGCGATTGTGGACAAAACTAAACGACGTGAAATTTAAGTCGTGCACTCTTTTTGGGACGTTCATTACTATTATTCGAAATCATACCCAAGTAAGAACGATTTTTATTCAATTACCTAGACTGTAAATTTTAAACCTACCATAGACAACAGTTTCATGTGTATAACCGGGAATTTTGCAATTGGCTGAGATAAAGAAGGATCACAACTAGCTTGTCGGCCATTAAGCTAGCTGGTACTCTTTGTAATAGCCAATCTTCTGGTGTTGTTTCCTAAACAATATATGGCTAATAGAACAAAAAAGAGTGAACATTTTGGAAATGATAGAATCGAATCATCAGCAATTCAATTCTTTGTAATTGCGTCCAAGCAGATTAATTTACTTAAAACCAATCGGTAACCATCACCAGAAGACCAGAAGAAGCATCGGACTGCAGAATTAGCAACGGACTGAGAAAATTGAGTACAGTGTTTCATCAAGCAGAAGCTACAGAACTGCCTGTGCTCAAGAAGAACTATCTGTTATGATGTTCGACAGCCACACCACTGTGTAGATTTGATGTTGTTTGCCTTTAAATGCAAATCAAATTGGAGTGCCACAGAGTAAGAATCGGAAATAGCTAAACAAAACATTAAATAACGGACGACTACTAATGTTCACCTCAAACAATGGAGGAGCGCTCAGACACTCACTTCAGATCCTCGCCCAAAAGTATACAACACTTAATTAAAATTCAGCAAGAATTCGCGATTTTCATCAACCAACAGATGGTGTTAAATTTAGTAAACTAATAGTGAACAATAGTTCAAGCAGCGTTGTCAAATTTAGCATAAAATCTCCAGATCTGATGATTGTTTTATTATTGTTTCTTGTTTAGTCTTTTAATCTTCAATATATGTCGCCTATTCCGTGCAAATCGTCAATAAGGTAAGGATGTTAACAGAAGCACGTTACGTATCACTATTTGTTATACGAACACTGGGGCGTTACCCTTGGTTTTTCTAAATATTACCAAAATAAAAATAGTTGCTACCGAGGTTTTGTTTTCATTTCAACAATAAATCGATAGTTCTCATTTATACACATTTTAACGTTTTCCAAACTCAAGCGTTTAATGTGTTTGTATCCACAGCAAAAAACAAAAAAGCATCATCAAATTGTTATTTGCAGGGAAAAAAGTTTATTCTGGTTATATAAAGGTGTAATAGCTTCGCAAACATTTTATCGAACAAACAAATAACGAATAAATGCATTTTTGATTATTATCGACGTAGACGTATTCTGCATGCTTTCGAATGCATGTCGAACGCTTTACTGGAGCAATCGAATTCTTTATATATAGATTAGAGGAGATAAAATGGCCGTTAAAATAGTAAATTGCTTATAATGCGAGAAAATAAAGGGAATTTAGGATTTTATAATTTCAACCTTGAAACAAGGCAGGAATTTTCGTGCTGGTAATATCGCGAAATACGGGTTGGCTACAGAAACGCCAATAAATAAAATATGAAACTGAAAGTATGAGCTGAAAAACAAATATTAATTTATTTATTTATTATTTCCCATCGATCAATTTATTATATTTTGTAGAGTATGTCAGGGGAACTAGGCACACATTAAAATATTCAAACTCTTAATAATGTGTTATTATCATCAGGATTAATTTGATAATATAAACAAACATTTCCATAAAAAGGGGATGATGGATAGTAAAAAAGAGAAACTGAAAATGATAATAGCTAATTAGAAAATAATGAAGAATTATTATTTCGGCGTGTATTGAAATAGATGGAAACTCAAAAATAAAATACCTACGTTAACGATTGGTGTGCAATCAACGTTATCCACAATAATGGAATAAATAATGAAGGTAGCGTGAGTGGTGTGGACACAATCAACCTTAATGTTCCAATAAAAAAAATTTTGTTTCGAAATTTATGGCCGCCGATACGCTACAACGAAATGTATACACGTAGATGTACAGAGCGTCTTAAGATTTATTGTAACTATACATATATTGCGATGGATCACTTCAAAGTGTCAACATTTTTTTCGATAGTCTCCAACATTCATAGTTACGGATGGTTTTCTATTCTGTTCCTCGATACTGCTCGCTTCTAAACTTCCTACTCGCGTTTCTTCTTCTTTTATAAGATGTTTTTCATTTTTTTGCGTTTTGTTACCTATCTTTCTTCAGGGTTCCCATTTATGTTAACCTCCCTGACCAAAATGATAAATTCTATCTGACTTATTCATGTACAATAGAGAAAACTGTTAACTTTTAGTTATTCTATTGTGGAGAAAATTAGTGGTGACTTTCTACAGTGTAATTTTGACTACTTCTTAAAGGTGGGTCCAGATTACTCGTGCTCGACTTGGGCTCGATAACATAATTTGACAATCAGGGCCGCCGCATCTAGGTGTGCAGCACAAGGAAGGCTAATCAAAGGGGGCGGCATTTGGCTAACCAAAGAGACGGAATCTTAAAGCAGCTTTGATCAAGATTTCCCTAAACGTTATACCTTATACCGTTTTAGAGTTATATCAAAAAAACCGAAATAATTTGGCTTAGTTTGTGTTCCAAGTCGGTAAGAGATATTGACCTGCAATCTCAACGGTTGTGTTTCTTTGAACCATACCAACTTTGTGCGAGTTATAGCTTCGGAAACCGACTAGTGTGCAAAATCTCGTCAAACTCTATAAAAGTTTTCACGATTTCTGAAATATAGTAGTCTAGAAATTCCCCCCTCCTCTACCAAACTCCAAATCAGCTAAACTAACCTAACAATCATGAAAAAGTGCATTCGAGTTCAGTGTATATGAAAATCGAGGGTCTTACAGTGATATGAAACTCAAGTCAAGTCGCGGCAGTTCAGACTAGTTCAGTTTATCTCACATTTGTCCAGTGTTCAATAAATAAAAGACTACAAGGTTAGTAGATGGTTTCCTTACTAGCAAATTTAACATTAGACGTGTTCAGTGCGATCCATTTACCTGGATATAAGTTTAAATCTAGAGAGATCCAAATTACTTAATCAGCGAGATTAGGACCCAGTTCTCATTCAACAAAAATATGAAAATCATATGAAAATGACTAATTTATTTCAGCCTAGTCTCGATGTCAAAATCGTAGTGAAGAGCTCCTAATCACCCCTGTCCAAAAACAAAGAAGTTTTAGTTGTAATATGAAATGCGGAAAAATCAAACAAAAAACGTCGAGGAAGAAACCGAGTGGAAGCAAAATATGAGTGAAGAGGTGAAAAACTAAAGAAACGAGAAAAGTCATCCATATCTCCATATCTCCTACAGTCTCCAAGTTGGATGGAAAACAGTTGGAGGTTCAAAAGAAGATTTTACTAACGACAAAAAACAGATTTTTGGATTTTTATGAACCATCAATCCATCTCTTAGGCCCCACCAAGTTGTATATCCAGTTTCAGTTCTCTATGCTGTGTTAACAAAAAATTCGTGCAAACTTTATAACTTTATTAGTTAACTTACAAAAAACAGATTATAACAACTTTACCTTCGTATAGTACTAATGAGAAATGGCTTTTCTATCACTACCTCTGGCTCGCTCGCCAATAACACGCCTTTGTTCATTTTCTTTCATGACATCCATTTTCGTTTTTGTAAACAACTGATCGAGGAAAACATCTTATTTGACATTAGACTTTGTATAAATCTCAAAACAAAATTGACGTTATTTCACAGACTACATTTTACGAGATATGAATAAAGTAAATCTTGTACGAATTTTTTGTTAATACGCCCTTAGTTTAGAAGTTCAGCAAGTGGAGATGACGATTTTAAATTGAAATTATGTCTAGGTTTTAGACAGATTCTTTGCAGGGGGCTTATTAACAAAACGCTATGTGCCCGTCTCTAGAACGTAGCAAATCTGTGAAAATCATGTGCATGCTGCGTCTGATATCTCGAGTTTTTGGTAGGCTGGAAGGTTTAATAGGTTTTTGTATAAATGAAAACGAGTTATGTATATGGTTCCTATTATAATTTCGAAGTTCCAAACGATCCAAAACCCATCCTAATTGATTAAGCTCATTTTTGGTCAAATTAGAAAAATTGTTTTAACACTAATTCTAGTACATACATCAAGGTTTCTAGTTTCCCAGTTTCAAAGTGTAGCAAAATCTTGCAATACGTCGCGTCGTTGTAAAAGGAATAACAATAACAATTTTTTAGTGAAAACTAAATTCAAATCGAAGGTTATAGAACAAAACGTCTCATTAAATCGCGTTAATTAAGTAAATAAATACATTTCAATTGTTTTGGTGCTTATTTAGGATACAAAACAGATGGCCGCGCAAGCAATGCAAAACATACGAAGTTGCACTTGTTTTTATCTGAAGTACAAATTAAAACAATCGAGTTGCGATAATTTACGTAAAAAATATGACTCGATTTCGTTGTTATAGTGAAACGTCTTGTACAGTAACTTTGAATCAAGGTGGTTAATTCAATTGTTTCATTAATAATTCTGAGAGAAGAATAAGAGCTACTACACCTATTTGACGTTGAATAGTGTGAAGTGAGCCGCTAATGTGAGTTGTTGGGTTAGGTACGTGCTGTAAAGGATTGCCCATTTTCCGCTGTTCGTTTTCTATTGTTTTGATTATCTATTGACAGTTCAATTTAAATTATTCAATTAAAAACATTTGTTTCATATCTGAAATACGCACCAAACCAATTCAAATTCATTTATTTACTTAGCTAACGCGATTTAAACTCGTCACAAACCGCAACGTTTAGTGCTGTAACTTTCGAATTTTGTTTTCACCAAAAGATTGCTATTGTTATTCCCTTTCCAAAGACGTATTGCAAGTGGAGGGGCGCCATTTAAGATTTTCAAGTGGGAGGTGATGGGGAGTAGGGGGTTACACTTCGGCTTATTCCATAGCTGTAAAAAAGTGTCCTCCTCGATATAAAAGTCGACGTATCTCGTCAGTTTTTTTTTGTATTTCTGTAGATTTGGCCTGGCTCGTTTTAAAATGGACTGTATGTAATAGTAGTGACTCTCAACAAATGTATGTAGTTGTACATAAAATAGTGACAGGCTCCGATCTCTGAGATAGGAATCGTAAAGCGTACATTTGTAGGGCTGAACCTGTAGACGAGACGAGGTGATTTTCCAAAACCGATAAGATGACCCCACGTTGTAAAACAATACAATACAATTACCTAAATCATTAATGAAGATAAAAAATAAAAAAGGTCCTAAATTGAACCCTTGTGGCACTCTGGGTTAGCAAGAAGGTTTTTGCAAGAGTCCAGGATACAAAAGTTCTGAGAGGCACAGAAGCAAGTACCGACGACCACTACCTATAAAAACAAGAATTAGACTACCGGATGGGACAATAATAAACAGACTAGAATAAAGAACCACAAATTAAAAAAGGGGAGTGTGGGGGAATACCAGAAATTTGTAAAGAAGAAGTTTGACAACGGAGATAGAAGGGAAGACAAAGCACAGGAAAATTTGGAGTAAGTTTGGAGTGCTTTCAAAAGTTGTATTTTGGAGACTGCGGAGCTAGTTTGCGGAAAGAGTATAAGTAGGGGGAAAGAAGGTTAACGAAAACTCATGGACTGAAAAGGTGAAAGCATGCGTTAAGGAGAAAAAGGAAGCCTGAAAGTCATACATATCAGACAGGTCTAAAGCAAACCAGGAGCCGTACAGAGCAAAAAGGAAGAAGTACAAAATTAAGTTATCAAAAGCTAAAGCTTTAGTATGGGGCGAGTTTGGCCAGTTTAGGTAAGAGTCTTACAGTGACAACCAAATACTGTTTATAAAGTAGTGAAAAATATGAAGAAAGACAAAGAGTACCCTCTGAAAATGATTAGAAGTAAAGAAAGACATATTATGAAAAGGTGATAAAGAGAACTTTCGGGAGTTGTTGGAAGGAAAATATGGAGGCAAGGTAGAGAGAAGTGCGGAAGGGCAGGAGACCAGTAAGGGGAAAAGAGCGAGACATTACTATGGAGGTAGATGAATGAATCTCCTAGCCACGATGCACTGACCCCTGAAATGTTGAAATACAGGGGTCCAACAGATCTGCAGCCTCTACTTAGAGTCCTTCAGTTAGTGTAAAGAACAAAATGGATTCCTAAGAACTGAGTACAGGCAATAATAGTACCAATTTACAAGAGAGAAAATTGAGACTGTGGTAACTACAGAGGTATCTCCATTTTAAGTGTGGCTGGCAAACTCTACTGTAGGATGCTAGAGGTGGGGCTACGGCCAGTTCTGGCAGACTCTCAGTGCGGATTTAGAGAGGGAAGAAGCACCCAGGACCTTATTTTCGTGATTAAGACAGATAGGAGAGAAGGTCGTGGAATACGATCGGAAGGTACATCTGGCCATTATTGATTTAGAAAAAGCATTTGATTGAGTGCCAAGGGATGCGATCTGGCAACTGTTACGGGAACACGGAGTCCCAGAAAGCTTGTACAGCTACTGCAAGAACTATGTAAAGACAACCAATCTGCCAGTCTGACTCATTTAAAACAAGGCTGCTCATTTAGCCCCTTGATGTTCATAGTGCTAATGGACAAGGTCATCAAAAATTGCCGAGAACGGGTTAGGAAGTTTCAGCTGGGACACTACAGATTGCAACAAGTATTCGTAACAAAGCTCGCCTTTGCCGATGATGTAACCCTACTTGTGTGTGGAAAAAGGATGATCTCTGGACGGTCGGCTAGTGGAAAAACACAACATTCTGCTCGAGGATCAGAAACTAGGTATGCCTTTAAGTACCTCGGAAGTTTTCTAAAGCCAGGATGATAAAATGGACGCTGAGCTAAAGAGTAGAATCACGGCAGCTGGTCGTTTATTTAATACCATCAAGTTCGGCTTTTTGAACAGTCGCATCATATCAAAGAAGGTCAAGCTATCGGTGTACAACTCTATATACCTCCCAACACTACTCTATGGCCATGAAAGTTGAAATCGAAGGCAAAACTAGGATAGATCGCATTAGAAACTAAACGGTGCGCAATAAAATTTAGCGAAACCAGCTTAGATGGTTCGGCCATGTTGAGCGAATGGTGAAACCAGGGATGTTAAGCGGGATAGCCGAAATGGAAGGCAACAAAAGAAGAGGTAGGGCCAGAAGCAAGTGGATGACGGCCTGAGATCGAAGAACACCACTCTCGAGAAGAGCGTCGTTTAACTCTGGATAGGATGGCCTGGAGACGTCTCTGCGCTACTGCAACACCTAGTGGTACAAGGGGCTCGGACTAAGTGAAGTAAATAAAGCTTTTCTCAATGGCACGCCAAAATACCCAGTTAAGAAATTTGTAACTCCGTTAATTATGGTCCGATCCAGCTGGGATCTTTTTTAAACTAAGGAGAATAAATCTAAGCAAATAAAAGTGGCGTTTTACAGTTTTTGGGGTCAATTAGAGCAAAAATGCGTAATTTTTCTTCTTTTGGACCTTTTTGGGGATCTTATTCGAGTTGCTAAGGGATCGTAGTTGCAACACTTTAATGCGTCATGGGATGGGGAACAAAAAAGAAAGAAAGAGACTAAGAATCTTACAAATATGGCTCTGGAATGGGCATCCTCTAAGCTAGAGAGATGAACCTTTAGTAGTAAATGTACTCTAGTCTCTGTAAGTAAATGCTGAATCTTTCCAAAAAGGCCCTCGAAACCTAGACGGTGCCGTTCCCCTTCTATCCCTTCTAGTACCATTATTTTTGGGTGTCTAATGCTGAGATTCGTCATGTAGCTCTTCCAAACCTCTGTGAGTTTTGCCTCCAAATTCGGTTAGAATAGCCTGACGAGCTTTGGGAATAGGAAATTTTAAGATTTGCTAGTTTTGGTTTTTCGTTATTTGTGCCGAAACCATACATCCTGCCGACTCAAAATTTGAACCATCGCATCGTAAAGTAAATGTAAAAATAAGTAAAAAGTGTAATACGCCCTTTTTCGAAAAAGCACTCCTTGTAGCTGAAAATCGAATTTGATGGTATAAACGTGGTAAAGTTGACACTGGAAGTGTCTCGCTCTCGAATAGTTTATTCTTATGGTGAGAGTTATACCAAGAGTTGTCGCAGATATAGCACGTGTATAAGGAGGCGATATGGGTCGGCTTGCTATTTTTTCTCAGTGTTATTATATTGACGCGTTTTAATAGTTTCCATAAAATTTATCAACACTAGATGTTTTCTGTCGTTTAGGTCTATGCCAAACAAAGAGGCGTTTTAGTCCCCTAATAAGATACAAACATTTTTCCTTGAACACAATCAAGTATGATAAATTGTCTATAAATTGCTAATAAAGTAGTGTAATTCACACTAAATTTGCAACCCACCATGTCCACTACTGGTAACGCATTATTAATAAAAGAGAGATTTAGCATGACGGCTTTCAACTTTCACCGCTAGCATCGCACCACCAGAAGTTGTTACATCATTGGCAACAAGGTTCCTATTAAAACGAAATACGTTATACACTTCAGGCAACAGCTCGGTATTGAAAGTTATCTTGAAGCCAAGTTTCACTTATATCAATTATATCGTAGTCACAGCATCGAAAAATTCAGCAACTTTAGTATTAAGACATTTTATATTTTCCCAATCTCAGAAATCAAATATGTTCAGTCTAAGTAGTCGGGGTGATTTTTAATATCATATCATCAATATCAGATTTCTCTGCAGCATATCTACTTTCTTTATTTATTTCTGAAGACTGTTCAAATTTAAATATGATACTGTTGTCTTTTCTAACGTTACGCTCATTCACTTCTTGGATAATGGCTTCAAACACGATGTCATTGTTATCGGGCAATAATTCAGTTTTCATTGATCTTAATTCAGCTACCTCTTGTTTTAATTGTACTAAAGCTGCTCTAATGGAATTTAAATCAGGTGCAACCTTCTGTCGATTTTTGAGCTAATTGTTCTCGTTTCCATCGAAGTAATACCGACGCAAACAGGATAGAATTTCATCCGGCATAATGCAGTAAGTTAAACCAAGATGATTTTCCGTACTTTTGACGCAGCATGTACAGTTAAAATATTTAAAATAGCAACTTTTAATTAAAACATTGAAAAACCATAAGGTTTAAAAAACATAAGGCAAATTCCAATAACCTAAATGACCGAACTGATCTAAATTTACAAAACAAAATTCTTACAGCCCCACGTTGAGCGCCATTATTATATGTTGCCAAAATGGTCCACCGACGTATACCTAACTAATTTTCTTGAAAGCACGATAATATACCCTAAGAACAAGAAAATTAGAATAATATTGGTGGACCATTTTGAAGTCATCCATCACAATAATAAGTTATTAATTTTGGTGCTCCGCAAAGTTTGTTTATAATCAACTGACAATGATTCCTTGCTACTGGAATTTCGATCGAGTCGCATTTAATCTCACAACCTGAACTTAATGACCTCGTTATTCGAGATTATCGGAAATACAATCAGAACTTCCGACATCCAGACTGAAAGGATAAGATTCTTCTTTGTTTTAAAAACCAAAAAAATTAACCAAAATTGAGGACAATAAATTACAAAACGTTAAATAAGCGTATGGTCACTTAAAACTTATTCTATCAAAATAAAGATTAAGCGATACTCAGGGCAAACCATATAAAAGTTTCAAGTTGAATGACTTGAAAGATACTAAAATGTTTATTAGGTCTTGCCAGTCTGTAGAGAATAAAAATTTATCTTTATCAAATTATAATGAACAAAAATGAATAAGTTTCAAACTTAATATTTTGTTTAAATAAATCTAATGAAAATCTCTTCAATAGATATTCAAAAATCCCGCGTAAGCCTTAAAAACACGAAATCTCCAACAGAACGCTAGTTTATCAATATCGTTTTCTTAGCTACTAACCAAGAACAAAAGGGGATGTAATTCGAGCATCCTGAAAAGCCCGTTTTGAGCGGGAATTCAACTAACTACAAGATTACAAATTTCTCTCTGATTTTCTCTCTAAGCAAATATGATTAAATAGAAAAATAATTCTACTGGAAAATATTATTTTGAGACATTCTCTTTTAAATTAAAATCTTCACATTTTAAGATTCCAAATTATTCTAGATTTTTCCCAAAAGATAAAAAAGGGCTGTTTTTCTTTTCCCTCAAGATAATCCATAAAACCAGAAAGTTAATGGAAACACATAACAGGATAATTTATGAACGCGGACATAATTCAAAAGAAAAGCAATATTTGACTGTAAACAACAAAAATATTTCGGAAAAAAGCAATTTATTCCTGTTCTGTGTTCACTTTTAACTTATAGGTCGATCTTTATGAATTCGAGATATTCCCAATAGACTGTCACCCTAGAAAAAGGGACAACCCTGCATCTCGTACACGCTTGGTTTGCACAAAAGCGAGTGTGCTCGGCGTAACTGTCCACACTGCGGCATTTTTTTGCCTTATTGCCAAAAACGTTTTTAAACAAAATTTATTATAGACAAATCATGTATCCTTGACAACTAACGATTATTTAATCGTTTAAACACTGTTAAAAAGAAAAAATTGCGATTATGCAAAAAACAAACAAATGATACAATACAATTATAACTTGCTTTACCTTTGAAGCAGGTGCACCCCATAATATAGCCCATCATTGAGATTAGACGGGTATCCCCGTCACCGCACGAACCGCACTGGCACGGTGGAGAAGGACCCGGCAACAGGCTCTCCCCCCATGTGCCCCCACGGGGGCTAACGGTACAACATCGCTCCTCACATACACAAACAAGGCAGCCCCAGTCGCACACAAACACAAAGGGGCAACGGCACAATCATTAGAGAAATACATATAAAAGCTCCAGCGACACGACCGACGCGGCGTCTATCGGCAGAATGAGGCGTTACAGGCGCCCGGCGTCCCCGGCGTCTTTGCCCCTCTCACATACCAACCACACTGACCTACACTTCCCTGCACTCTAGAATACCGAGCATACTTCCTGTTGATGGCGTACACCGTTAGAAATTAAGTCCGTTTACGGTTCCACAAGCTCTCTTTCGGTACATTCGTGCGGAAAACGCGGACGCAAATTACATACGAAATATACCCGAGTGTAACATTCTGGAAAACAAACGGTTAAATACTATTCCTTGAACTAGTTGAGGAAATTCATTAGAAGCTTGCAACCTCAAAAGGGTGTACAATCTCAATATTTCAAGCAACCCACAGAAACCCATTTTAAAATATCTCAAGCCTTTCGGGAGCTTTGACACTAGCAACACCTTCACATCCCGTATTAGTATAAATCCTACAGCTTTGCAATTATGATGATTATTATTAAAGAGAATCTTTTTTTAAAGTTGATAATTTATAATTTACTAGACGAAATAAAATGTTTCGTTTTGTCAACAAGCATCAAGAGGTGTTTTTTATTATTTATGGAGGGGAGTGTAAGAGAGGAGGAGGAGTTCAGTAACCTTTTTTTAAATTACAACGTAAAAGCAAATCTTCCGAAAAAAAATCTATTACTAAACGTGTATCACATTTTAGGGTAGAATAAATTTCTGACTGAACGAACAGACAGATCTAAAAGAGAAATCAATTTATAATAAACTGAAAATTAAAAGAGATGACAAATTAAAAGTAAAATTCTTTTTCGGAATAAAATTACAATTTTGTTAACTTAATTGTGTGGACATTAAACACGCGAATGGATTTATCGCGATTTTATTGGAAATTGAGATAATGAAATTAAAATTAGAGGTAAAAACAGAGTGAAAGCGATTTGTTATCTGTGAAACACGATTAGTAGTTCAATTTGAAATTTTGGCGGGAAATTAGTATTTACATTTAAACACTGATACTAGAGAAAAACCTAGTTGAAAGCGAGTCGTATAATTAGAGGAAAACCAATCGATTCCAAGAAGCAACAAAGATACAAAAAGCTTGTCGGCTGTTCATCGAAGTGTGTGGGACAAGATTTTGATTCACCTCTAGACAGTCTTCAATCTCTCTTCAATTTCCTTGACAAAATCATAGTAATCGCAGTGTTTTCCACAAATGTTATCCATGTTGTTTGTTTTGTCTCCTGATTTTTCTGAGCTTCTCTCCACTTTCTTTCAGGAATAAATTTGTTTAATATTGGAAATTCTGTTACGCTTAGATTTGCAAAACTTCGAAACAAAATCTGAATAGCTTTAATAGTTAGCCAGTGTTGAGAATTTCAGACACAATTTTGCCTTCAAGAGATCAACTTGGTACCTAGAATCAACCCTTTCAGTGACTTCAAGCTTTTATGCTTGAAATGATCTTAATAATTTTCTAATCGAGTCGACCAAGCCATAAATAGCTACGAAAACAAAAACAGGAATGAGACGATCTCCACGACAACAGAAAACTCTTTTTGAATTTAACCGACTCTCTATCTCCCACCGTTTGTGAACTTCCAATGGTAAGTCTTCAATTTTAAACACATCACGACAAATTAACTATTGAACTACCGAAAAAAAAAGAAACTGGCGCATGACACAGATCTACTTGATTCTTCGCCATTAGTAAAACTGGAGTTTAGAATAGAATACAAGACAGAAATCTTATAAGCTCAGCTAATGCACTCAACATCAATTACACTTTAACCGGAAGTTAACAAGGCAAATTAACTTTTACTTCAAGGTAGTAAAGTCAACTTAACTAGCATTCAAGCTAATACGCCTAGGATATAAAGACATAGTCGGATTACAATAATGCAAACCGATTCTGAAATACTCTTCAAATCAGTTATTAGTAAGAAAATTAAGTGTCTTGGCAATGAAAATTATGTAGTGACAATAATGAGTGATCAATAATGATGAAAATTAATTAAAATGAAATTTCCTCGCAAGTTTGTTTCGAAAGCCTCATTGCGGTGGTTTATGCGAGAGGAGTTTCAGTTTGTAAAACAATTACCCAAAAAGGCTTATCATCCCTGAAAATCCACTCTTACATAACAAACATTCCCTTCTGTAAAGGCCTACTATATTTACCTACACCTTTTCGAGATTATAAATTCTGCGGTTTCTAAAACAACAAAGATTCATAATAACATAATTCAAAGTGGAGATGCTTAAAATTTTCATATCTACATCCATTAAAACTAAACGTTAGCAATTACGACTGAAAGTAGTCACTTTTAACAGATCGTAAATATAAACTTTAAAACAACACAACTAGCAGCGGCAATAATAATTCCACCGTTAATTTCATCTCGTTTCTTATCTGAATTAGCACTTGACACTTTATTATTTGTTTTAGCACTAAACTGAATTCTGTGATCCTCTCTAAGTGTCTCGAATATATGCAAATACAAAGCTAACATATTCAAACGAGAGAATTTAATGAAAATTCCACTTACCCGTAGTATGACAGTTGGCATTAACGTTCGCTTGAACGAACTGTGGATTCTGTAGGAGCTGTTGTTGAAGGAGTGCATGCTGAAAAGGGCTGTGCACTGAAAGTGGCGGAAGATTTGGATAAGCGGGCGGTGGCCCTGGCGGCGGCGGATGTGAGGTATGTAGCTGTCCAGGCGTATGCTGGGTCGCTACTGGAAGTAATGGTGATGATGGAACGGTATCAGCTGAAATAAAAAAAAAAAAGAAATCATTTTTTAAACACCCTGTATACGCTATTAATCGGTGGCGCGGCAATTTATCACCGCTGCTGGACAAGTTTTAGAACAGTCGGCAGATTTAGATATGTCAGGAAAATTATACAAAACTGTCAGAAAGTTTCCCCTGTATAATGCACGATACAATCTCGATATGCCAAAATAAAACGAGGCAGAAATAAATTTTCTCATTAAGCTCTCGCTTATAAACCAGAATTAAATTGGATTGTTCAAGTGTGTTTAAATTAGATTTATTTTTTGCGTTAAGATAAAATCAATAAATTCAATAGAGGCGAAAATTAAAGCGAAACAATTTTTCATGCTTCGCAACAAATTAAGGTCTCCTGAAAATTTCTACCTTGAAGCCTTCAACAATATTAAGAAACCTGCCCTTCTAAAGGTAGACTTTCCGGTATAATACAATTATTCATTGTGCTATCGCTAGATGGCGCAACTTTATATGTGGGGGAGGAATTTTCGGGTCGCTGCTATCGCAGCGTGGAAAACTGCAAAGTGGAAAACTGTTATCGTACGGGTCGTATGGTTCGTTTATTAAATAAATAGAAATCTTCCTTGAAAAGCTCGTTTTGTAAAAGCTTTCACTCCCCTTTCAATTTTCGCAATCAATTTTCAAACTCTTAATCTTAATAAGTAACAAACAACTTGAAAGGAATTTTTACAACTTTTAATTGATGAAGCTCGGAGTTTAAAACAGCACAGTTTTGGAAAACATTATCTTACAATAACAAACAATGACCATTTTGGCGCTCCAAAACGAGAAATTAAAAGAAAAAAATCTAAAACCAGATTTCATTTATATAGCAAATTTCCTTCTGACATCTAAATTAATTTAAATTAATAAATTACAAAGATGTGAAGTATCCAATAAAATTGTTAATAAAACTAACAAGTAGAAGAGAGATGCTAAAAGTTATGATTGCCAATTACGACTGACTTTCATAATTAGCAATTTATGAGGTTTAAACTAAAACCATGCTAAAATAAATTAGAGATAACTGGATGTAGTATAGTAAGAGCAAGCTTTAAGAACCGGTTTGCTCAATCCGGATTTTCACTGAATGATAAATGAACGAGCAGATAGCGCACTTCGCATAAAAACTCTAATTTCTATATTAATCCAAAAGTGGTGTTTTGGGCGCCCGCGTGCAAAATAAATTCTGCACCTCCAATCCCCAATGGGCTATAAAATAATAGGAAATACGGTCGAGGCTATTCAATAAAAGAGCGGAATCGAATTGCTCCCAACGATTCTTTTGTTTCGTTAGGTATTCTAATCCTTGCTCTTCAGAATATTAGAGAGGAACGAAAATCCTACGCCCAATATCTTATGTCATCGTCATCTGTGTTAGTTTAATCCTACACACAGCGGGCGGATAGAAACGGCAGAGATTAGTGCTCTTTCTGTATGATTCGTATAGTACAAATCAGTAAAAATCTGTCGAATTATCAATTTATTCATTCATCTTGTTCTCTTTTGCGAGCAACAAAGAGAATCGTAATTATACAAATACATTAGTTCTAGTAATTAAAATATACCAAATGTTCTTGAAGTTGTGTGGTTTTCATTAGTAGTCTCAAACTGAAAATATCCAACAAGATTTTGTCAAAAGAAGCCCTGTGAAGTGTGGTATCTGTGTAAGGTGTACACACAGCACACGCCTTGTAATAAGCTCCGTCTTTTTCACACATTCAACATCAATCTATCATTGATCGCTCTAGAATTGATGCTTAACAGTATTTATTCGGATTTCCATTACTGTTGATTGCTCAACGAGAATAGTATAGCATTTTTTTTTGTAGGCAATTAAATAAAATTAAAGAATCCAAATCTGGTTTACCCTTCCTAAGATTTCTTTCATTAGTATGACTCACAATAACTTTCATCCAGTTTGTCCTATGACTATTTTCTAGCCCTTGTAAAACTCTTCCCACAGGAACTATGCAACTTTCCCCTTCTGTGTTGGTCGTTTTTACAGAACTCAGTAAAAATGTTTACAGCAATATAAGGCTGCCTGTGTAAAATATAAATGAACATTACGCAAGAGAAAGTAACGGTGGTAAACATTCACGCACCAACCGAAGAAAAAAACAAGAGATTAAGGACGAATTTTATGAGAATTTAGAAATTCCCCAGAAGTCACGTAACAATAGTACTTGGTGACACTAACGCGAAAGTGGGAAAAGAGGAGATTTACAAAAGGTGAGAGTAAACACATACTCTCCAACGATAATGGAATTAGATTAATTAATTTCGCTATGGAAAATAAGATGAAAATCATGAGCATTCACTTCAAAAGGAAAAAGATATATATAAAAAACGTGGGTAATACCAGGGACAAAAGAAACTAATCAGATAGATCACGTGCTAATTGGAGATAACCATAACAGGAGAATAATAAAAATTAGAACATTTCCTAGTTGTAGCACAGATAAAAATTGAAAAACCGAAAGTACGCCTAGAAAAACAAAGAAGAAGACATCCGAGGTATGAGATAAAAAAGTTAGAGAGAGAAGATATTCGCGAAGATACAGAGAAGAGGCCTTGAAGAACGTGCAGTGGAAAGACAAGAAGATGAAATAGAACAGCAACGGAGTAAAATAGAGAGCGCGATAAACAAAGTAACAGATAAGACACTAAGTAAACGAATAGTTCATAAAAAAAGCAGTGGCTCGATAATACATGCATCAAAGAAATAGAAAAGACCAAACAACTAAGATTAAGATACTTACAAACAGGGAGAGATAAAAGAAGGTATCAAGAACAAAAAAGGCAAACTAAGACACTATGTAGAAACAAAATACGACAGCTACAAAAGGAAAAAATTCAAGAAATAGAAGAGAACTATAAGAGAAAAGATATTAAAAACTTTTATAAAGATACAAAAGAAACAGAGAAAGGATACCAACTTAGAAGAATTTATATGAAGCATACAGCTGGTAACCTAATTGGAGAACAAGAAGGAAAGATGCTGAGATGGAAACAATATTTTGAGGACTTGTTAAATGAAGGAGATCAACAACAGATGGAAGAAGAAGCAGAAATAGAATACAGGATGAATGAAGATGTCGAAATACCGGAGGATCAAGAAATACATAAACTGATAGAAGTTTGAAAAATAAGAAAAACCTGGGGAGAAATCAAATAACGGCAGAAAATATAAATACGGTGGTGAGGAATTAAAAAAAGAAATAGAAAATTGGAAAAGAGTGATAATCTTGCCGCTGCACAAGAAGGGAGGCATTGCAGAGTGCTTCAATTATCGTGGAATTGCGTTGTTGGATGTTACCTACAAAGTGGTAGCTGGTTTATTAAAGAAAAGAATAGATAAGAGAACCGAGAAGTTACTTGGCGAATACCAATGTGGTTTTCGAAAAGCCAGATCCACTACAGATCAGATTTTTATGCTGAAACAGATACTGACCCAACTATACGAATACGATCTACCGTTCATATTATTTATAGACTTTAAAGCCGTATATGACTCAGTTAAGATGGAAAAGTTGTTAAATGCCTCAAAGAGATTCGAAATACCAAATAAACTGGTTAACTTAGTTAAAAAGACGTTAGTTCAAACAATAAGTAGCGTTAGGGTAGATAGGAAGGAAACCAGTGAGTTCGAAGTGATACGTGGATTAAGACAAGGAGATCCGCTGTCAACCCTTCTCTTCAACCTAGTACTAGAAGAAATAGTCAGAAGATGTCAAATTAATAGGCATGGGACAATGTATACGAAAAGTCGTCAGTCTTTGGCATATGCGGATGATGTGCTGATAGCAAATAGCCAAAAGAAACTGAAGAAGATAGCTGCAAGACTGATTTATGAAGCAGAGAAAATGGAAACAAAAGCTAACAGAACGAAGACAAAATATATGCAGCTAAGAAATAAACTTTACAACAATCAATCTAGAAATTTAGCAGTTCATACAAAAACAGAAGGACAAATCATCTTCAATGAACTGACTAGTTATATCTATCTTGGTGTGTGGATTACTGACAAATGTGAAGATGGACCGGAAGTAGACTATAGGCTAATGAAAAGTAACAGATATGTATGAGGACTAAACAAAGTACTAAAAAGCAAAGATCTATCATGGAGAACGAAGACGAGGATTTATAAAACGGTGGGTGATGCCGAAAAAAAAGAACAAGCTAAAATAGAAGTGTGGGAATGAAAAATGTTACGGAAAATTTTTGGGGGAAAACAGACAAATGATGGTTGGGAAAGAAGGTCAAATAAAGAAATATACGAACTGTTTAATCAGCCCCTAATTGATGCGGTGGTGAACACAAAAAGACTGCAATGGTTGGGACATTTAGAACAGATGGATACACAAGAAACATTAAAGACATAACATGAAAAACCCTTGAAGGCAAAAAAAGAGGGGAAGACCGAGAAGAAAAAGGGGTGAAGCTGTGGTGGAAGATATAAATAATAACATAATAAACTGGAAGGAGAAAGCTAAAAATCGAGAAAAATGGAAAAAGAAATAACAGAATAGGACACTACGCTATAGGCCTAAATGGCCTGACTACAGCCTTCAATATATATAATTAGATAAAATTAAAGAATCCAAATCTGGCTTACATTTCCTAAGACTTCTTTCATTAGTATGACTCATAATATTGACACACTTCCATCCAGTTTGTTCTATGACTATTTTCTGGCCCTTGTGAAACTCTTCCCACAGTAACCGTGCAACTTTCTCCTTCCGTGTTGGTGCAAGATAATATTTTAAATGTAAAGCGCTGTCCAATTGAAGGTTCCAACGCCAACATAATAATGGAACGGACAGAGAGTACAAGTAAAACAATGCATTCATGCAAAGAGACTCAGAAGCGGTTCAAGATGTTAGACATCTTAGACACCAGCCTAAGGGCACTATTAGTTAAGGGATGCAAAAGTACGGTTGTCAATCGACCGGTAATTTGATGACGAGTTCAGTTGCCCAAAAAGACTTATCCTGTCTGTTTCGAAGTCTGAGACCCTTCATGTTCGTTTCTGAAAACGAGAGGAATCCTCCAGGGCTCGGACTCAACAGTAGGTTGCAACTTTCTTCCACCATATTTACGAAATTTAAAGCCATCTGTAACTTTATGGCTTTCGCCATTTTTTAAAAGTCATAAGATTTTGCAAAAATCACTATATGAATCATTCCCTTGTCATTGGCGACCAGAGCTGGCTGCGCCTCTGCCGTGGGGGTTCGAAACAGACATGCAGGCCCCTCTTCCGACTCCAAAAATGACATGATGTAGAATCCTTCAACGCCTAGCGTGTAGACGACATCAGTATTTTTCGCTGTTAATAAAAATTTCAGACAACAAAACCATTAAATTTTCTGATTTTTATTTACATTTCTCTAATTCTATAACATTTACATGACTTTTCCCTGTTTTCCAGACGACGCCGCATGTCTGTTACCAAGTTTAAAGACAGCCGGGAGAAAAGTTCTCGAGGCCTGGCCCTAGTTGGGGTTCCTACGCCACTGCCGACGACCCAGCCTCTGTGAATAATAGGCTAAGTATTCCGTCCTATAAAGCAAAAAGGCGTTAACTTTGAAAATCAAACTTTTGAAATATTGAGTGAAATGTGTTGGGTTTTCTTCACGTTTGTATAGAATAGGGCGTTTTAAACATTGGTAGTCTGTATCACTTACTTTCAGAGTTAGGGCTTTCTTGCTTGGCATACAGATAGATTCCTTAGACTCAGTCTTGTTTACTTTCCGAGCTAGGACCTTATTGATTTGCAGAGCAGTATCGTCGTCCAATGAAGGTGGTGAAACCATATTGTAATAGGAAAATCCTTGAGGACCTTGACATGCTTTGAGGAGCTAGCCATGATAGCAATTCTCTCGTTCTTTGAATATCTTTCCTCCAACCTCTCGAAACTGATAGAAACCTAATCCCTAAGATGTGCTAATACAGTTTTCTTCCTAGATGTACATAAATATTTCATGGTTAGCCAGGTAGCGGAAGCACAAAGCTTCATCTTCAATTAGCGGCCCTCGCGCTACGTTCTACCACTCTCCCAATTATGAGCAACATCGTCATGGAGAAGTTTGAACAGGAGGTGATATCTCAGTCTCGAGCAAAGCCGAAATTGTGGCTAAGGTATATCGATGACACCTACGAGACAATAGTTAGGTACTAATGATTTTATAAGATGGATAGCTCGTTTTCCGGATTTAACTCCTTTAGATTACTTTCTTTAGGGACATTGAAAAAGTGTAGTCTACGATACACCTTCCAGAAATGTAGAAGAATTAACAGAGCGTATCAGAATCGCTTTACAAAACGTAACCAGTGCAGCCTTTATTAGTCGTTATCAAAAATGTGTAGAATGTGATGAAGAAACTATTGAGCACTTAATTTAATTTAATCTCACGTATTTGTCTTTCGAATTTTGTATTTTCAATTTCACTTTGAGGTATGTTCTCGTGTCTTTCAAGTTGTATTAAAATTCTCGATAAATTAATCTTTGCTCATTATCTCTACAGAATACAATCTTTTACATCTTTATATTTATATTTATAAAAATCATTATTTTCCCGAAAAGTAAACCAGATAGGTTGGTAGCAGTTATAAGGAAAGTTATCATAAATATGTTGCAAATTCCCAAAATCAAATAAAAAGTAGGGTATTCCATTAAAAAAAAATTAAGTTAGGTAGCGCCACCTGGCGGTGACGCATTTACTTTAAAAACTTTACATTTATAACAAAGTTTCCTCGTTAAACACACTGTATAAACTGACTGGTTTTTCTTGTTTAGATATTTCCATTTGTTTGCGAGATATAAAGAGTGGGAAGTTTTTAAAACAACACCCGATATGAAAATGGTTGATGGACAATCACGCAAAGGTTTGGCCCAGAGCAGTGATGTTATGGTATACTTCCTTTTGTTTTCAGAGACTTTGCAGTTTTAAACCTCGATCTCTAATCTCTAGAAATGGTTCATAAAGTTTTAACTGCAGCATCTCTGTTAAACAGGGTGATCAAGAAACAAGAAACATAATCTAATTCAGTTTTTTTAATGGGACACCCTGTATTCTCTTATTCATAACTGATATATTTTAAAATTTATTTTCTTTGCGACTTTAACTAAGATTTATCGTTGTTTGTATATATATTTTGTTTACACTAATTATCCATATGCGTTCCATTTATTGATTCCACTCCTAACTCATGCCCAAAGCTTCCAACTAGAGCTTAGCTTGACAAGTAAATTAGGGTTAATTGTAACAGCCTGAATTCTCTATTTCAATCTCAATTCCCTCAAACTGGTTGATTATAATTTTTGCAGCACGTTTCACAATCGTCAATTTATTAAAAAAAAAAACACCCAAAAAATCTTTGATTCAATCTAAATTTGCTTCTTTACTTCCTTATCCACTATTAAAAAAATTAATAGTAAAAACCAGGTAATTCTAACATCTAATACTTTTAGTATTCATTTTACTTTCTTAAGACATTAAATGACTTCTGCTATAAAACGTTTCCTGTTTGAAAGTTGAATTCTTATAGAAGTGGGAAAATAATAGTAAATTATAATTGACCCAAATGAACATAATGAAAGAGCTCTTTATAAACGACAATTTTTTTAAATTTTGAAATTTTAATAAAGAAAAAGCAAAAAGCAAAAGCAATAACGTCAACAAAAACAAAAAAAGCCAAAAGAACTCATTAAATGAAATTTCGTCTTACGCTTTACTAAGAATATAATTTATAAAACATGGAAAGGGCCTGGAAAATAAATGAAATCAATCAGACACTCCTTTCCGATTATTCAAAGCTCGCGATAAATTAACACTTAAAAGAGATTAAAAACAATTTCTCCTCTTTCATGAATATGGAATATTTCTCAATAAGTAAGCTTTTAATGTTTATTTTCTGTTTGGACACGTTTAAACAAACAATTAATTTAGGATTGTAATAACAAAAAAAGGTCTAAAAGGGATCTGGACTAGGCCAGTTGTAAGTTGTTATATTCTAAATCCACCTCTGCTGACGTAAGCACGCAACTTTTCAACTTTGACAAAATAACACAACAATCTCCATAAACAATATCAAACATTCATATTATAAATCCCCAGCATATAACATTCACATCTTCTCTAAATTTAAAATTTTGCTTTTATATCACCCATTGGAGAGATTTCTAAAATGACCTTACGAAAATGTACCTTTCACAAAAATTATTCTTTTGTTTTCTCTTACGCACACAAAACACATACTATTATATATGAAAAAGTACTAGTGTGTCATTTCGCAAATCCCTAAAGTAATTTTTACGTAATTTATACTGACTGTACTTACTTGGCTCGGATATGGGGGTTACGGGACTATCTGGAAGAAGAATTCCTTTCTGGACCAGCTCGTCCCTATTGGCTCGGACAGAAATTTTTCTTTCTAATGCTGAAAAGAAATACACGTAACGAAAACTCACACGAAAGCGTCAACAACGATAAAAACAACAAAATATATAGAGAGAAAGAAGCGCGCATTTAAGCCCATTTAAATAACTAAATAGAGTTTATACTTACTTCTAGAGACCGCTTCTAATTTATCGGATTTCTTTTTTCTCTTCCATTTCCACGGTTTAAATAATTTTCCTAAAGCCGAAAATTTGCTTTTTCTTTCTAAAGGCGGCGTCCTCGTGCCACTTCCGAGACTATTCGTTCTAAATGCTGTGCCGTTCTGTTTTTTTCCTGAAAGGAAAAAAGGAAAATAAAATTATCAACATGGAAACAACTTTTGGTATATAAAGTTCAGATATTCCCTAAATTCAAGTAACTTACACACCTTGTGTAAACCTAAAAGAGTTTATAATGAATAATGCAGATAACATTCAACTTAAAATCAGGTCTGTGAAAATCTGAATACAGAAGACATTTATTTTCCTGCTGCTCGTCACTTTGAACCTAATATTTTCTGAAAACCCGAGCTACTACTCCAGCCACGACTCAAGAATTTAAGAATATATTCATGAGACAAGAGAAGGAACAGCAGGAAAGACAATGGAATATAAAAGGGGGCTTCGAAATACTAAAGCCAGTCAAGTAAACGGAAAAGAATTTGGCAATTTTGGTTCCTCCTTTTTTTATTATCAATTTTATGGTGACATATAAAGTGTGTGTGTACTAGGCATTGACCTAGACACCGCAAGCTTTTAGTAAAGGACGCTTTAAGCTTTTCAACCCCCTTTTTTACGAACTACTTGAAAACATCTTTATGAGATTTATGCAAATATATTGAAAGTGCCTTCGAGACTCTTTTTTGTGTGTGTCGGTTTATCTTTAAAATGTTACCGCCGTGTATTAAATTGCAAAATCTTGAATGGCCGTTTAATAGGGTGTATCTTACTGTTATAATAGCACATTCAAGTTTATTTAGAGGGTTGTTTACAATAAAGCAGTTGCTTTTCACAATCAATCCTTAATATTGTTTGCTTTCATATAGGTAGTATATATATTGCTATGGTTATAATCAGACGGCGTTGATAACAAAAGAAAAATGGCAATTTGTAGTATTAATAAACCTGTTAATTAAAATTTTTAGATGTAGACTAAAAAGTATAAAAAATGCAATTTTACTTGTAAAAAATCTTTAATTGCACTAACCGGCAACAATAAATTGTTCGAGATGGTTGCCTACCCTAGCCGCGTCTGGTGTCAATTTAAATCGACGAAACCTTGTCGACGTACACGTTTCGGCACAAGACTCGGCCAGGGCCAGCAACCATGTTCAACAATTGTTCTCCACAACGTTTAATTGTTTGTTTGTATATACATATTGATGTGATTGGTGAAATATCGAACGTATGTCACAAGACACCCTATACATAATTCATGTATAAGAATTAAAAAGATTTCAATTAGTTTAAGTAGATAACAACGTGGCATATTTTTCTTACTATCTAGTCTACTAAGAATTAATCGACATACTTGGAATACATATCGAGAATGTTGAACATAACATGGTAAGCAATACCAGTCTTAGAAGTTCAATTAGAAATAGCAATATAGGTAGCTTTGGTTGGCATCCAGCACATAAACAACTATAATCAGTAACTAGAACCTCGGAGAAACAAAAAAAGAATTTCTGAAATGTCTCGGACATAAAAACGTCAAGTCTGCTAGATTAGAAGAGAAACAGTCACTGCAGATATAAAGATTTACAAACAGCAGGTAACAAGTAACGCTTCGTGTGCAAGTTGTCGTCGAACTTCGCACTCCCATTCTTCAAATCTTCTTACAGAAGCAATCTACTTTTATCAAGGAGTTTTGCCCTCCCAGGTCATACTTACGGTCTGACTTTGCCAAACAAGAAGCCGTCTGCATACGTTAAATAATCTGGCCTAGCGTCGAACTAGTCTGCTCTCCAAATAGGGTTTCCCCTCCCAAACCATATGCGCGATCAGGTTTCGCCTTCAAAAAGTCACTTACAGCAACTGACTGTCGGACTTCGCCTTCCACCAAATCACCTCCAGAAGCTAAAAGTCAAACTTCCTTCTCTATCGAGCTTCATGTTGCATGAGTTTTAATCACCTTATAATCAGTTTCAAACAATCATGATCAAGCTTCGTCCTCGAACTTCAGTTTCTTTTTCTTTCAATCGTCTTCGAGTTGCTATTCTCGCTTTATTGCAATAACTTGTGTGTGCTTTGTGTTCCCGAATCATCTGTACCGTCTGATTTCGGAAAACAAGCCGCCTGCAATCAAGTTCGCTCTCTGTCAAGCCATTCTTAGCCATGCTCAAACGCAGTCGGGTTTCGCCTTCAAAAAGTTGTTTAGGGCAGCAGATCACCTAGATAGCCTAAAGTTTAACTAATCTGCTTTGCAAATGGAGTTTCCAACACTCGGACGCGCCCGTTAGCAGTACTCAAACACAATTGCGTTTCGCTCCCAGCCACTTGTACTCGAGGAGCGGGAGAGATTAGCTGATGCGTCGTGTTAAGAGCCAATGACGTAACCGTGTCAATGGAGCAACGTTAACTAAGAAATGCGCGCATATAAAGAGTGCACAGGTAAAAGACGTCGAGATTCGTCAAACCACTGATAAACTTGTTTCACTGGAACTACGTGACTATCTTACGTAAATTGCGTGTGTATGATCTGTGGTCGAGTATACGTACAACTTTACTACGCTATACGCCAAATAATTTGCAAAGGCTTAAGGTCGAATTTCGTTCTCTACTGAGCTTCACGTTCCTCTCACTTTAATTGTTTTGATTAGAGGGACTACTCTCATTTTATTGTAATAAACTCTGTTGCAAATGAAGTACTTCACCGTTCAGCTTAGTTCAGCAAACAATCTATTTACTAGCTGCGCTGAAATTTCGTTTTCTACCGATCTTCACTTTCATTTTCTTTTAATCAATATCAAGTCTTGTGCCATACACACGATTGGTATTCGTTCTCTATCGGATTTCCTCGTAACAGCATTTCAAAACGGATGGGCTTTCCCCTCGGAAAATCACTGTGGTACTTCGTTCTTTACCGAGTTTACTTTATCATATTCCAATGGTTTCATTGTAAAATCATAATTACGGAATTTGTCCTCCCAGGTCATACTTTTCAGATAATGACATAATAATCATCTGCTAACCGCGCAACTTATAGAAATCGTTCAAAATCTATTAATACTAGAAGGATATAAATGAGATCAGCCAACAAGGCTTGGGCCTAACAGCTCACCACATAATCCCAAAGAATCCAATAAAGCAAAAAACCCTATCTGTTTTCGCTTTCTTCCGAGATTCACCTCGAGACTGACCTCTTAAGAAAAGTGGGTAGAGCCTTTTTTTGTGCCCCAACACCATATCGCTAGCAACTCGAATAATGGCGCCAGAGAAATCCGATAGAAAATCATTTTATTTTTTCCTTTTCTTTGTTCTAACCCACCCCTAAAACCGGCGCACGCTACTGCTAGCTATCCAGACGAGTTCACGGTGTCGTGCTAGTCTTTACAAGAAGTATTCCAACTTGATCAGAACCGTAGACTCGAAGTTACAAATTTAAAGCAGACCTTCTGGTTCGTTCTCACAAGAATGGCGAAGTTGGTAGAATCACGTCTCGAATATTCGATCGATCGGGCTATTCAGATTGTTATAATAGAAATTGAATAACCCCGAATGGTTTTTCGGCAGTTTTGAACCGACTTTCTTTCCTATCGTGCGATTGTGCTAAAAGAGCTACGTCGATTGGTGGAAATCCAAACCCTTGAACTGTTATAGGTTTTTGTTAGAACTGTTGTGCCTTCTAGCGGCTCAACGGTAGGAAATAGAAAATCGGTCCAACTCTTTCGAACACCCTCCTCTCCCGGACGCTTATAAACCCGTGAATCCGATTAGGGCAAAACGATTCTAAGATACACACCTCTAAGTCCACGCTCAGTGGCGTCAGAGGTTTTGCCGTTTTAGCTCCACGCATTACCCAGAGACGAAGGTCTACACAACCTATCCACCGACTTCGGTCGAGATCGACAGACGTGTTCTCGAGTTACGGCGATTTGTCGTCTAAAAAAATTCAAATTTCGGCCTTTCATTCATAGAAAGCTCCGGTAAAACGTCTTGCACTTCACCGGCTAAAGTCCGAATGGCACTAATGATCAAATCGTGCCCACGTGACTAGATTTCTTAGAAATCTATTAGTATTATTATCTCGTCACGAGCTAAAACGCACTTTGCTATCGTATCCCCTATTTCTGGGTTTTTGTTCACTCATACAGCACATCTCTAATATTGAACCTCCTTTAAGGGTTTCCTTGCGCATTTTGTAGCATTAATTTATAACTCTTCTCGATGTATTCGAAGAGAGTCCTTTTCCTTCCTTAGCACCTGAAGCCGATGGTCTGATTTTGTCTTCCACAGACCTAAGGTTGAACTTCATTTTTTAAAGCTAATGGTTGATCGATAGCTATATTTCGCTCTTCTATGAGAGCAGCGTAACAAACACTGAAAAAATGAGTTGTATGGATGAGTAGCCAAAACTAAAATAATCCCGATTTACATTATAAAGACGCAATTTAGATTTAATTATTTTCAACTCAATCTTGTGTTACAATACCTTTAATATGTAACCAGCTTGTTCCGTTCCAAATCGAAAACTTTAATTTTAATTAATGCACGATAATTTAACTACGATTTTCTTAAGATAATCGAATTAAATCAAAGAAAAATACTCTAGGTATATTGTTTACATGTTGATGTAAGTTTCTTCCGTATCTCCAAATCGTATCGATTCCACATTGCGAATATCTTTGTGCTTTCTATCAGGATTCCAATCGGAATCCGCTCTACTTTCTTATTATTGGGGCTGTTTATGGATTGTGTTCACGGGGGTCACGAGCTCAATATCATACTACATTTCAAATTTATAGTTGCACATCTGTTTGGATCCACACGCACAAACCTACCTATTCATTATTGTAGGTATAGGATAAAGTAATATAGGTTGTAAGCTTCAAAAACCTTTTAAATGTTTTACTTAAACTTAAAATTTGTCAAGCCCCTCCTTAATTAAACATTCATTAAGATAAAATTTAGTTAAAATAATCCTAAAAGGTCAAAGAATGTTTAAAGCAAAATTAACATCTTAATTTAAAAGGGAAAAAACACAACATGAAACTTTGTGTAAGAAGTTCAAGGATACAAGTTTAAAACTCAAAAAAAGCTTATAATTACCAACATTAAACATTCAAACAAACTGAAAATATGAAAAGCTTAGAGTTTCTTAATCGGGTCTAAAAGGGGATGAAGGGAGTTTTACGAGTTTACTCTTTGCAAGTTCAATATTTCATATATATGCGAAGAGAAAATATCCTTGTGGTCCTTCTACCAAGTAAGAATTTAAAATGAGCCTTCTTGTTATATTTTCTATCTTTATAAAATTCTCTTTCTCGGTTTTCTTATTAACCTTTTAAGTTTATACAGGTTATTTCTGCATTTTGCGCGTATTTAAGTTTCTTAGATTACATTAAGAAGATAAGAGGAGGAAAGGACGCTTGGTTATTTTCTTTGTAAAAAGGTGGGAACTTTAAGCTGTCTTTTATACATGTACTGGATTCATTTGTATCCTTTTTAAAATATTGATTACTTTGTACGAGGATAAATTTAAGAAAACTGTTTTACACTTTGGGATTTATTTTGGGCTTGTCTGTCAAAATTCTATGCTCTGGATACTGTCTACACCAACGGTTCCTAAAAGGTGTTCCGCGGAACCCTAGTGTTCTATGGAAGGGTCACAGGAGTTCCGAGAGTTAGGACGTGATGGGGAAACCAGGCAGTCGACGCCGATATACCGGCACTTACCGATTCCAACCCACGCAAGTAATCGACGCAAGGAATAGCTGGCAGCAAGTTAGTCAATTTTAGGGCTCAAATGCGGTGGATGATGACTCTTGTGCTGGACAAGGGCGGCAACAAGACACAGAAATATCAACTAACACTAACAAAAGGGCCGAACTTCAGGAGAGAACGTCTTCGAAAAAAAGAAATACGATGAATCCTACCTATCTTTCGGATTTATTCCTGTAGGAATTGCTGAAAATCCTTATGGACAATGCGTCGTTTGCAACAAAATTCTGTTCAATAGCTTTTTGGCGCCCGCTAAGCTTAAACGATACCTTGAAACCAACCACCTGCACTTGAAAGATAAGAGTATTAGTTTTTTTTTAAGCAGAAAGAACTTCATTAAGCCAGTGTAGCTGTCTTACACAGATATGCAAAAACCGATAATAAAAACGCAACAGAAGCATCATTCCTGTTAAGATACAAGATTGCTCGAGCTGGAAAACCACACACGATTGCAGAAAATTTAATTAAACCATGTATGACAGAAATAGTTGGCTGCGTGCTCGGAGAAGGTGCGGCGAAGAAAGTTGCCGCAGTTCAATGTTCCAACAACACCATATCTGATCGAATCCATAAGATTTCAGAGCATATTGAAGATGAATTAATTGGTAGAATAAAAAATAGTACCGCGTTTACAATGCAACCCGATGAAAGTACAGATATCGCCGGAATGTCAATACTGCTTGTTTTTGTGAGATATTCTTCTGAAGGATCTATCGAAGAAGATGTGTTTCTCTGCGCGCCTTTGGAGACCAACACAACTGGAGACGAAGTTTTTATACTCATTGATAGTTACATGAATAAACATCATATTAATTGGAAGAAATGTATTGACGTATGCAGCGATGGGGCAGCGGTTATTATTGGTAAAATAAAAGGCACAGTATCAAGAATAAAAAATGTTACACCAGAATGGGTAACAGTTCGATACGGCTACTCCTAAGATTAATAAACTTGTACAGAAAGAATCTAACCTTACCAATGCATGTATATCCATTCAGAGAATCAAAAGATACTTGCGGAAGGCCTCTCCGACGCCAAACACTTAGAAGATTTTTAAAAAACTTCGAAAATCAACAATCTTGACAGTTCACTAGCAAAACGACAGCCATGACACTATAATATCGCGGCTACAAATTATTTCATTTCCATAATTCCTGTTAAATTTTTGTTGTGTTGGTAACAAAACCTTCTAGACACTAGAATTTTTCAATGAGAAGTGGTGACAGTATTGTTATTTATGCTTTTATTTAAAATTAGAGATTAGATTGTCATTCAGAAAAGGTAAAAGTTTGTATTTCGTAGAATCACCTTTTGTTGTTTGTTTATTATCTAGAATAAAAATTTATTTTTTGTGTTTATTACTTCAATATTAATTGTAATCTCTCCGACAGCGTACCAACCGACAGTACCACAACCCAATTTCCCTAAATCACCTGGAGAACATTGAACCCGTGCAAGCATGGGTGAATTCATTAAAAAATGGACTTTTAACTACTACTAACCTAGCAACACCCTTGCTACGCCTCCGCGTAAGATTGGGGTGGAATTCATTAAAAAAACATAACTTTTAACTCCTTCTAACCTACCAACACCCTCGCTTGGAGTGAAATTCATTAAATAAATTAATGTTTAACTCCTTCTAATCTAACCACACGCCCCGCGCAAGTTTAAGGTAGAATTCATTAAAAAAATTAACGTTTAACTTCTTCTAACCTGACCATACCTTCGGTACGTCCCTGCCCATAACATCCACACGCGGTTCATGCTGCAGTAGGGGGTTGGTAGTGTGCGCAGCAGCTGAATAGTTGCCAACTAACCTAAGATGTGCTTAAAAATCGTGTGTTTTTCGTCGGTTTCACCAATATTGGATTAATTTTCTTTACCTCCAGCCATCTAATTGTGTTCTGCGAGTAATGTTCTACCTACTGATACCAAAAACTTGCTCTCAAAACGTCGTTTACCTAGAGGTAGCTATATCGAACAATTACCAAAGAAAGTTCGTGATCAAGTCGTACAAATTGTCAATTATGTCAAGTCTCGTTCACTTCAGTCAAGACTTTTTAAAAAGGCGTGTGAAGATATGGGAAGTCAGCATCAATCACTCCTCCTACACACTGAAGTGAGATGGCTTTCCAAAGGAAAAGTTTTAGGAAAGCCAACTGCGTGACGAGCTTAAGGTTATCCTGACGGGACAACTAATTTCTACATCCGTGAATCATGTTGAACTGGCCTATTTGGCCGATATATTTAATAAACTCAATGCGGTCACCAGGGCCTTACAGGGAAAAACCACCACCATGTTCACAGTGAGAGACAAAATTTCATCACTGGAAAACAAATTCAGCTTCTGGATCACATGCATTTCTCGTAAAAAATGAGTTGCAATTAGCCACAGATGTGGGAAAAAACATAAGGGAACATTTATTGAATCTCGAAGAAAACTTGAAAGAATATTTCCCAGAAGATTTACAGGACATCCACTGGATACAGAACCCATTCATTCGCAAACCGGACCAAACCATCAATGCTAACTGTGTTGGAGTATGAGAATTTGATCGATATTAAGAGTTCATCCTCTCTAAAACACGTGTTTGAATCAGTACCACTGAACGATTTTTGGATTGGACTGATGGATAAATATCCTGCAGTAGCTGAGAAGGCTATCATGACTCTGCTTCCTTTTATCTCGACTTGCCGATGCGAAACTGGCTTTTCAGCTTATGCCTACACCAAAAACAAGTTCAGAACTAGACTCGATGCTGCTCCAGAACTGCGAATTCAACTGTCCGACATCAAACCTAATTTTAAGACAAACGATGACGAAATTTCATTTTTCACATTAAATATTTTCAAACTAGTTTTTCTTTTCAAGTTAACATGATACCTAGTCCTAAGCCAACAATTACTTTAATAATCAGGTATAAATGAAAAGAATTTTATTTATAGGAGTTGGGGTTCCACCAAAAGAAGGTCGATCATTTAGCGTTTCATAGCCGAAAAGAATTGGGAACCGCTAGTCTACATCAATTTTGCAACTAGACATGCTTTGAGGTAAGAAACAATGTCAACTAGCACCTTCAGTTCGATCAAATTAGAAAAAGTCTTGCCCCTCTAATAAATCCTACCATCATATAAATCAAGGCAAAAACACAACAAAGAACAAGATAAATGCTGTCAAGTCAACATATTAAAAGTTTCAGGTTATCTAATTATATAAATGATGGGAAATTAAGCTCTACAAGCAAAACCTTCTGAGAGTTTTCATTCAAGTATTCAACTTTAAATAACAGGTGATCAAAGTCTGTTTATTCTGCCGGCCTTAAGAACTAACATCCCGGATTACACTTTCACACACGCGCGCGTGCAGACAAAGCTTCATTCATAAATCATTTTACTATTATACTTGGAACGCTTTTCAAGTGGTAAAAATATAACCCCTCATTAACATTTAAAACGGTATCTGGTGTGTTCGTGTGTCGCAACAAAAGTGAACGAAATACAGTACAATAATTAACTGTAATTACAGCAATTCCAATGCGATGAATAATAATTCTGAAAACTAGAGCACTGTAACATTCTATTACAAATACAAAAAAACGGAAACATTTCTTCCTCGCCTTCGAAATATTCACATTTGATTTGCATAAGCGTGGAAAATATTAGAGAAAAGCTTTTTCGTTCTATCATTTTAAACCTTTTTGCACTTATGGCCATTCAGAACTTCTCAAGCGTACAGTATCGGATTTATGTCTCGAGTTCTTGTTGCTGCAACAGTGATTTATTGAAATCTGATAAGTACTTTGAATTAATGTAATATTATTTTCTATTTCACTTGACTAGTTCGGTCATTATTTCGTAGGAAATTACTTTTGGGTATTTATCTAAGTGTAGCCTTAAGGAGAATTAAAAGAAAATTACACTGGGAATAGTTTACAACCCTAAATCTAGCCCACGCTAGGCTTTGATGTTTTTATCAGCAAGGCACGCGTAACTCTATAATTTCTTGCGTGAAATTAGTTTAGGGAAACGCTTCTGCTAGCGAAAGCTTAAAAGGCTTCGTTAATAGTTCCATGAGATAGTTACGTTAATATTACTGATTAGGAAAAGAGGGAATAAAAATCGACAAAAAAAGTTAAATATCCAGTTTTCCATCTACAGAAAATATCACAACAAAGATAAATTAAGCTGCACATAATACAAAGCAACGAAACCACTTTTACCGCCAGCTTTTACGTCAGCAAACATTTAGCTTTTAGAATTTATCTAGTAAATTCAAAATCGCTAACACAATCACACTGCTGTCAGGTACACAGAATCTAGGTATGTAAAGAGTAGACACTAATCTCCCTTTGGTTTTATTTATAAACTTCATCCAAATTATAGGTGACTTTTTTAAAGTTTAGTATTTTACAAATTTTTTTCTTGACGTAAATGTAACCCTCATAAATTATTTGCAAACATATACGCATAAATTATGCAAAGATTGAACGTGTGCTCTGGATAACAAAGAACTGGATTACTATAAAAAGGTTAGCGCATCTTGCCAGATTCAGAATCGGCCTTGTTTTACATGAGTTGCTCCATATATTTTTAGTAGAAAGCTATGGAAGCATAGGAAGCGATTGCCAATCCCATAAATTGGCAATTTACAGTCTTGATATTATATAATTGTAGTACTGTCAACTTTCAAATAAACAGTATTTGTGACAAAGATGTTAAAAGTTCTACCTTGTTAATTTGATTTTTGCTACAACGGAAGTCGATCGATCCTCTTTTCCAGTTTTGATTTTGTATGACTACAAAAAGAGCACGATGTAGATCAGAATTTCGAAAGTTTAGTAACTCCTTTTGATGACTATGTCTCATCGCTATCAACTATTAAGCTACTGGCTTTTTGAGCTTCAACGTGAGAGAAATCTCTAAGTGACGAACCGCGGCCTGGAAGACCAACAGAAGTTGTTTCGAAGGAAAACATCAAGAGTGGCTAATAAAATAATAAGAGAAGCACGACCTAGACTTAAAAGTCAAGTTCATTCAAGTAAACTACTAGTAGCCGAATGTCAAGTCAAGTAATTTTTAAAAAGACATCAACCTACTTAACTAGATGAATCACTGTACTTGGCCAATGCGATACAAAGGACAATGGGAGGAAATAAACGAAGTGAAAAGTTGGAATAAGAAAAGAGGAAAAAGAAAGGTACTCGAGGAAAATAAGTATTGCAGTGAAAGAAGAACGAAAAAAGGGTAAACTGCAAACCTGTTTCAAAAAAGAATTCCCGAAGAAGAAAATTCCCGTGTTCACAAAATAACGCGTGAACACCTAAAGTCGTTGACCAAGTTATCGAGTTAACGAGTGATAATAGCATTAAGTTCGCAAAAACTAATTTAATCTACTATCAAGGTTTGGCTAAGCAGTTCTTTAAATAGGAACTACTACAATGGTGTCCATCAACCAGAGAACACTTATTAACTGAAACTATAGGCAAATTTTCAAAGAACTCTAAAAATGTTTTATCTAAAAAAATATAAATTTCAACAAAATCCAATTTTTAATGTCGAGGAAACGACGACTGTCCAAACAAAAAAGTCCAAAAATCTGCATGCTAAACATGGGACAAAGCAGGCAGGATTCGCAATTTTGACCAAATAAAGATCATCAATCTTTCACCATTAATTCTCTGCCAAGGCGGGAGCTGTGTAGAAGCTTCTCTTCAACCCAGTGAGTGGTTTTGGACGGAAGGGGAGAGGTAGCGGTGGCAGAAAAAACTGAATGATGTGGTGACATTTGGTGATTGTGCGTTGATGCTGGAGATGGCGTTGGAAATGTTCGTGACAACGCTGGTAGTAATTAGATTGTGATGTTAATGTTTAGCAGATATTTTATTGGTAGATGGAATTTATGATAGATGGCAGTGATTCGTTGATGGCGGATGAACTAAGTCGTCGGCGGGAAAGGTGGTTAAGTTGCTGCAAACCAATAAGCACATGAGCCAACTCGAGTGGAATCAAGAGTTGGGCCTACGTCCCCAGAACACAGAGGACCACTTGGAGTAAAGAACCGCTGTCATATGAAAAGATCACGGTCGAAAATCTATTAGCTTTATACAAACAAGCTTGCATTTAAGGAACCTCCCTGAATTGGATATTCTCATTCCCATTTGATCCTAATAGATTTAAAGAAAACGACTGCGCCAGCTCAAAAACTTCGTGAACCAGTTAAAACGAGTAATTCTAAGTTTCTCTTAAACATTGCAAACATCCTCAAAGACACTCCATCACTGAGGGTGTGGAAGATGTCAAATAATTTCGTTTTGTTTAACAGTGAAATAACGTTATTATTTCGGTTAATTTCGTTTTCGGTTTTTAATTATTAGCTTTTTAAAATCATCATAGTTTTTTTAGAATTCCTGTTCTGGGCGTCACCATAAAACAAAAATCACATCACATTACAATAACTAAGTTTCTGCTAACTCAGCAGCAGACTACGGAACCACGGGGCCAATCTATTCCATGCCGTTAAGTGTTCAATATTAATACGGGTATACCCCGACCGCAATTTTTATCTGAACCATGACCGACGCGCTTAAGCTACTATTAACATGTGAGTTTTTGCTCCGTTTTCAAGCAGATGAGTAAAACAACATTCCTTGACGCGCACTGAGCACTTTCAGTTTTAAATATAATGATACAACATCGATCTCTGGATACTTTCACTTTTTTAACTTAACTACTTGTGGTACGAGTCGACCAACTTGACACAAATTCGAACCGGTGCTATTTGTAGCTCCTGTCTGGAATCGAGAACATCGACGGGTGTATCGTGTAGTGGTATGATGCTCTCCAGAGTATGAGCAAGGCGATTGCTGTTTCATTTACTATTTTAATCGGAAGTACCTACATTATTCATTACGGGACAATTTTTTATACGCTCTCCGGTTCTATTTTCCCTACTATGGACAATTACTCATAGCCTCCGCAAAGTGTGCTCAACAGCGACTGTGTGTGTTTATGCAACTAAGTTGAGTATAAAAGGTGTTTTGTAATTCAAGTGCTCGATTCCAGGAAGTCCAAGCGACGTAGGACTTGGATTATCAGAAGTGGTGGAGGACTAGAATTGGTCATAGAATCTCTAGCTTTCTTTAAGGTTAATAAGAGGAGAAGTCCTATCTTGGGCCACCGGGAAGTGGCCATGGGTGGGGGTGACTTTTTACCTCACCTAAGAAGACCAATGCAGAGCAAAGCCCGATTTTAGGCCACCGAGGGTAGTTCGTGAAACGGCGCATTCTATAGCGTGTTCGTTTTTGGCTTTCCTAAGAACGTTGATGGAGAACGAAGATCGATCTTATTAGGCCATCGGAAGTGGACTTTCTATTTCTTTTAAGAAGGCTAATAAAGGGCAAAGCTTGATCTTGCACCGCCGAAGGTGGCTTATGAAACGACGTAGCCTGACACATGTTCGTAACTTCCCTAAGAAGGTTAACAGAAGGCGAAGCCCTATTTTGAGCCACCAGAGGTGACCTATAGCAAGCCATAGACTTCTACTTCCTTTAAATAGATTCATGAAGGGCGTGAAAAGGCGTAGCCCGACGCATGTTAATTTCTAGCTTTTCTAAGGCTTTTAGAGGACGAGACACCACCTTAGCCACTGGAGGTAGCCCGTAGGGAGATGCTACTTTCAAAAGGGTAATCAACGACAAAACCTGATATTTCGCCAACGGAGCTAGTTCGGGCAAAAAGGGTTGTCCGACGTAGGTTCGTTCTTAAGGTTCATATTTGGCTTCCTTAACGCCAATAAAGGGCGAAGTCCGATTTTGGGCAATCAGAAATAGCCTGTGAGAAGGTATACCTCTCTACTTTTTTAAAAAAAGAAATATGAAGGGTAAATTGGGTTGTTAGAGGTGGTTCGTGAAAGGTCAGCCCCACGCAAGTTCATTTTCAGCTTTCTAAAGAAGATTAATAGAGGACGAAGTTCGATCTTAAGCTACTGAGATGGCCTGCGAGAAAGCATACTCTCCTACTTCTTTTAAAAAGAGATGTAAAAAGCAAATTTCGATCTTGGGCTACCGGAGATGGCTCGTGACAAGTCGTGGCGTGACGCATGTTCGTATTCAGCTTTCTAAATAGGGTTAACGGAAGGCAAAGCTCCATGTTATGACACCGGAGACGTCTTCAGAGAGGGCACAGCCTGATCGTTCTCGTCCGGCGTTTTTACTTTTTTAAAAAAAAGGCAAAGCTCATCGTTGGGCAACCGGAGGTGTCTTCTGAGAGGTCGTAGCACGACGCATGCTCGTTTTTAGCTTCCTAAGAGAGGTTAATAAAGAGCAAAGTCCGATCTTGAGCCACCGGAGGTGGCCTGTGAAAAGGCATGCTTTAATAGAAGGCAAAGCCCGATCTTGAGCTACCGGAAATGTCTTCAGAGAGAGCGTAGCCCGCCGTTGTTGTCCTTGACTTTCTTAAGAAGGTTAATAGAGGGCGGAGATCGAACTTGAACCAGCAGAGATGGCCTGCGGCAAGGCGTAGCTTTCTAGTTTTTTTTTAAGAAGGCCAACGGAGGGCAAAGCCCGATCTTGGGTCACCAGAGGTAGCCTGTGGCAAGGCATAGCTTTCTAGTTTTTTCAGAAAGCTAATGGAGTATCAGTCCAGTCTTGGGCCACCAAAGGTGGCTCGTGAAAAAGCGCAGATCGACGCGTATTCGTTTTTTGCTTTCTTAAGAAGAAGCCTGATCTTGGGTCACCGAAGGTGGCTGATGGGAGTGGAAGGGGGGCGTAGCACGAAGCGTGTTTAGTTTTAACTTTCCTATGGCAACGCATAGTTCTTTAGGTTTTAAAAAGGACAAAGCTCAATTCTGGTTCACCGCAGGTGGTTGGCAGGAAGGAGTACTTAATCTGACGCATGTTAATTTTAACATTTTTTAGAAAATCAAATACTACAGTACAAAGTCCAATCGAGGAGCACCGGGAGTGATCTGCGTGAAGAGGCATCCTCGCCCATCTGTGAACAAAGTGACTGCGATCGGTGGTCGCTGTATAGGCCCAAGATGGTTAAGAGAAGAGGAGCATTGCAGCGCGACGTGGTCACAGGCTTGGGCCCTGATCAGAACCGCAAAGCGGGAGCAGAGTTCATGGGTGTTTCTTGTTTATTAGTTTACTTTTTATTTTTCTGTTTTCTGGTTACTTTCTTTTATTGATCTTTCTTCAATTTTCTCAGATCATTAATTATGTATGCATCCCCCACCGTCCATAGACAATACGATTGCCTTATACGCCGCCAGCTAATAATTGAAAGCCGTCTAGAATCATCTCTAATCGTAAAATTTATTATCCTTTATATTAGAACTCATAAGAATCTTCTTTGTATTTCCTTTATTCACCATCAGCATGGCCCTAAACAATGCAGCAGATTTTTAAGCTTTTCACTCCGTATATATTAACAAAGTTGACGACAGTACGAATGCAGACTTCACCCAACCTTTTTCCGTTTCGATGCAAAGATTGCACACGCCGATTTCAGTTCATTGCAATGGTTGTATCCACAATATTGTACCCTACGAAGATCGTTCATGTCAGTACTTTCCATTGCTGATAGTGGCTTTTCTGCACTTACTTCTTTCCATTTTGATACAGATATGTAGTTTCAGAATCAAAACATCTTTTTAACATTGGAATTTAGTAAATAACTAGGCCTAGAACGCAAAATTTTGTTCTGGAGGTGATTTGAACAGTGAACTCCTCCTCTTGATAGGTAGTCAATTTGAATATTTGTGTTTGATTATAAAACCTTGAGAGTTAACTAGTTTTGGCTCTTCGAATAGGATTTCAGACGCTATTTTACCTTTTTAAGTTCAAATAAGAAAGAAGGTTGAAGAATGAAATTCCAGAAAAAGAAAATTAAAAAATTAAGAAATTTAAATAATATCATTATATGACACTCAGATTGAAAACATTTAAAAACAAAACAACATCCTGTACATGTAGGTTTAGATTTATTGAAGAAAAAACACGAATTTACGCAACTCTTATCAGTTGTTAAAGGCCGTACATTCACATATTAAATCTGGTATTTTACACATCCCACTTGAATTTACTAAATTTCTCGAAATTGTTAAGAAATGAGATAACAGACATTTATAACGTCACTTCTATATTAAGAAACGTCTTCCAAATCACATTTAACTTTGCCTTCTAATACTATTTATCATTTGTAAAGCGCTCCTGAAGACATTCAGTATTCCAATGAGTCCGAAAATAATCAAATCAAAACTTTCTCAGACGAGGAAATTTAAAGGTAATGGTATTGTTCGGTTTTATTACTATTATTATTATTATTAGCCAGGGTTGTTTCAGCCAATAAAATACTTTTTAAGTTCATGAAGTAGCAGTCCAGACGTGGCAACCACTTAACCTCAAGATGACTTAATAAAATATTCAATTCACTTGCGCTTTATGGAGAATCACGTCTGTGTAGCTATATTAACATTTAAAACGGTTTTACCAAGTGCTTTAACCCTAAGAATTCTATCACGTTTCTTTGAAAGCGTTTATTATTATTAAACGGCTGTTTAAATTGTAACGTTCAAGTCCCACTTTTACAACATTCTTTTTCCCAATTACAGACTTCATTAACATTACCCAATATGCTTAAATACGTTTCATAAACTTAGTCTACACGAAAAAAAAAACTCCTAAAAAACAAAAGATATCCAAAATGAAATTAAGCTTGTCTTAATAAATTTCCAGAACTTAATCTGACAGTTTAGAAGTGGAGTTATATTTCACGTCAGAATGAAGTAAGAAGTGCCCCGAGACATATTCTTCATTCCCAGAGAATCTTTAACCCCATACTTCAACATCAACAAGACGCTTGAACAATTCAACTGCAAATGAAATGCTCATACACGAGATAGTTCCATTGCGAAAAACAACAACTGGGACTACTTTAAAACCGATAAACACATCAAAAGTCATTTCACTTTAAGTTTCAGCATATTATCTCGTCTTAATTTTCGTCACCCTTTCGCACACGAAAAGGCCATTATCTCTCACACGGGAACTTTTGTTATTTTTAGCACGTGCTACGTTCACACTCAGAAATTTTACCTAGAGAGAATATCGTCGACATATTTTATACTAGAACGGGATGTTTAAGATAAAAGTGGCTCATAATTGAATTTGAAAACGTATTTTTAGTTCCCCGGAAAAAAATTAAATAATACCTGAATTCGTTATCATTTCCGTAGGAACACTAATTTATTTCAAAATTACTTTTGCTCTGTTGGTAACAAAATAGCGACCACTCGTTCGTTGTAAAGTTATTCGCAAGAGAGAATGAATGTTAAAAATTCATCACGCTTTGTTGTTTCCATGTTTATAATAACGTCTAAAAAGCAAGGGCAGACGAGGAAAAACAGAAAGCAAAACAAATAAGAAAAAGTTAGATAAAATTAAAATTTAAAAAAACTGGCGTAATTCTATTAACGTGGAGACTACAAAACTTTGCTCTTAAATTATATAACAAAACGCAAACGTCCTAAAAGTTAAAATAATCTAGATGCTAAAGTGTAAATGGTCCTCTATTTTAAGAGAGAACAAACCGGGTAGTTTTACAAATTAAGTGGATAATTCACTAAACTAAAGCACGCATTAATCCGCCAACAAAAAATAAAACGTAACCTCTACACATCTCTTTTATAATTCAAGACATTAATTTTCCCGTTACAAATTCGTACGTAATGGGTTGTAACATTAATGCATAAAACGATTAATATTCATTAAGCGGATGAAATAAAAATCGAGACGAAATAAAGAAAAGAGAGGGAGAGAGAGACCAAGAATTGTATTTTTGGCGATTAGAAGTTTTTTAATTATCATTAAAATAGATTAAAACGGTAGAAGTGCTATAATTAGATCTGAAATTTAAAAAATAACTCTCTGGTTCAAAGTCGTAAAATGATAATGAACTAGATGTTATGGGATTATTATTTTTAATTTTATATAAGTAATCGCAACGATACTGATTAAAGATAGTCTAATTAGAGCGAGTTTTACTGTTACGTATACATAAGATAAACAAATACGTGTTATAGATGATTAATCGGTTACAAAATTTCAGTATGAGTCACTGTCAAAGAACGCATTCTGTAATGATACGGAATACAAAATTTGCATTTTTATTGTGTTCTGTTGAAATTTACAAAGAAAATTCTGCTTGTTTCCAGGACTGACAGCAAAATACAGGGTGTCCCCAATATTTCATCGATGTATGGTATGCAAGACAACAATAAAGAGTAACCATTTTGGTTATTCTTCCCAATATTAAAGAAGTTATAGACATTTTTAGTTGACGTAGACAATTTTTTGATGATTTGAACCATCCCTGCATGCTACCACGAATATTTGGTATAGTATATACCCTATGGCCAAAATCTTGTCGACGTAGACTTTTTCGCACATGACTCAACCAGGGTCGATAACCATTTTCAACAATGATTCTTCTTCGCAACATTTTATTGCTTGCTTGTACAGTATTCTCATTTTATGGATTTTCCCCTGAATGTTTGGAAACAGGCAGCACGTTTTACAATTCAGAGATATCTTTGTGTAATTGCAGATTTTAAAAACAAAATAGATCATGTTTGTATAGTTTATTTTCTGTAATATGTCAAAAATATGTAAATGTCAAAATTTCTCACTTTATGGTGGTTAGAAATAAGATCTGTTAATGCAGTCCACTTGTTCATTAGCTTTCTGTTTCGTTAAAATAAATATTTACGTGTAATATGTTGTAATTATTCAATTAAGAAGACGAAGTGTTGAGACCAGCAACTTATCCAACAATCTGATTTTTTAGAAAACACAATAAAAATAATTATGAATTATTATAAACCTTAAGAATTTAATAATAAACAAGAAAACCAAGTAAACAAAACGAACAGGTTTGTACAAAAGTTCTTTAAAGGAAAGACAATATAACCAAACAAATGTCAAACAGTTGAGTTTTGTCCGTTTTTAAATTCACAGCAAACTATCTTCAATTAACAAAGGTTGAACTTTTTAAACAAAAGCTGACTCTGAGTTGTAAGATGCGTTGCCTATTCCCAAGCATTCAGGGGAAGACCCGTAAAATGGGCATACTGTATATACACATATTGCTATGATGTTTATAGACGATGTAAACAGTTGGACGGGGTTGACGCAAGAAGTATAATAGCAGTTTTGTACTAAAGACCTGTCAATTATTTGGCATTGAATCAAGTATTTAATTCTTTTTAGTGGACAATGAGGACCCTGATAAGAGTTTAACGCATTTCAGGACGATATACAGGCTGTCCTCATAACATACATTCTATTTCAGCAATGCATGGCGAAAATAAAGAGAGTTGTAGACCGAGAAAAGTCTACTTCGACAAGGTTTCGTCGATTTAAATTGAACATGTGGTGTGTGCTACAGCATACCAACACACGGTGGTGGTTTAAAACGACGAAACCTTCGACGTAAATTCTTTTGGCACAAGACTAAGCCAGGGTTTAATGTAATTAAGAATTTTGATAAGTAAAACTACGGTTTTTGTACTTTTCAGTCTACAACTAACGATGTTCATGACTTCTTTAATACTGAGAATAACTAAAATGGCCACCGTTGATTTGTAATAACCTAAGCTATACTTATATTGATGAAATATCGAATGTATGTCACCGGATATCCAGTATAGCTTATAGACTATACCTATTATTTTACATTCAACTACTAAACTTCAGTCAAGACACTAACTATTCCTCTTCATTTCCTCTTATCCACCTTCAATGGGATATTATTATCTCATTTGACAATTTAGGTCCGAATCAATTATTGCGCATTGCAACATCATTACTGTGTATATTAATGTAGAAAAGTCTGAACCAAACAAAAGAAAATCTTTTTGGAAAAATTTGAAACTGAAAATAGCTCTGCTCTATCCTTAGTAATAATTATGAAGCTCATCCGGTTTTCAGGAGGAACAGATATAAAAGCTGTTACAAATAAATAATCTTGAGAAGCCGCATCAGGTTTAACAGTCTATACTCCATCATTCGGGAGATATTAAAGCTATAAGACTGATAATTAGCATTCTGGTATAATTCGACATGTAGATTAGAAGATAGAAATTAGATGACTTTAGAACAACCTTTCAAACTGAAAATGACGTCAACTTCCATTTACTTCCTCGGTTCGCTGTCTTAATAAACCTTCACTACTCAATCTTTTGGATTAGTGCTAGAAGTTTCTTAAAACATTCTTCTTTCTTGCTTTTGCGTTATCTATCGTAAGATTTTAGAAGACTAATTCCGGAGCAGCTTTGACCAAGTGGTTCGTTTCGTGCTGGCATCCTGCACACAGCAAGAGTCACAATTTTGTAGCAAAACATTTCAAGCAGTTCAATCTTCGTTGATTGATGTGCACCAATCCGACATGTTGCAGTCAGAAATCTATGTTCTCGGTAAAAGGCGATTTTACAGCCAGAATAGAAACAAAGATAATTCCTTCGCCAACTAGAAGAGTCCTTTCTCTCAGAAGCCATTTCTAAGAGATGTAAACGTAAGTGACGATAAGAAACCATTTCGACTTTTCCAGAAGATTTAGTGTGGAATCACACATTGCGTTTTTGCTGGATGTCACTTTATTACCCTGCTTTTAATGAAATGACGGAAAACTCATGGTTTTAAATTAGAAGCTTACACACATTCCGGCGAAGCCGGACGGCCGGATAGCAACGAAAGCTCATTGATTTAAATGTGAGCGTTCACACGTTGTGGCGGAACTGGACAGTATTTCCTTGTCATTTCTATTAATACCATTAATGCCATATCAAATTTTCACACTTATGCGAATTTTTAAAATAGTCTCTTCCTTATCTTATATTAGTCCTCCTTGTCGAGCGGATATTATGGCAACCAGACTCCTTGTCTGGGCGTAAAGGTAGTATATTTATAACTTCGCTTGTTTAATCGAGATTTGAATGAATTTAAATTGAAATGTAATCGAGTTCCTTAAAATATCAATAAGTAATTATGGCGGCATTAAGACCGGAGACAAAGTAATTCCTGTCTATTATACGTAAAATTCTATGTTACTCTTAGACGTGTTCAGACAAGGAAGCAAGAAAAACATGATAAAATTAAAAACACGACGCACAAACGACACAAAAAACAAATACCAAAATTCAATCCATTGAAGCTTACAAAGACGACACCAGAGGTCGTATTCGAGTTTGTAAATTCAATATTTGTAGTTTGAGACACAATAGTGAAACCGTTTCGACAACGTCGACGTAGAGCTACTTTTGTCATATTAAAGAACTGAATTCCTCTGAGTTTGCAACTGTTTTGTGGTTGTATATTACGGCAATAAGCAGTGCAGATGTTGTTCAGCGCTGTCTGTCCCAATCTCTACGTCATCTGCCCCCTCCCCCGTGTATATCGGGGCACCGGCTGACTGTCCACCCTCCATTGCCCTACCCGGAGCACGTCGTTGCCATGTAGATGAGCGCAACTACCGATGTCAGGTACATGCTTTCTTATCCTGCCTGCACGGGTCGAGTTTTTTAGTCGGGCTTTTACGCTGTCCGGCCCAGAGTTTGGGTTCGTGTAAGGCCGGGCCTCAGTTTAAAAATCTGGCGGGCTTTTCGGGCTTATGCTCGATCAATCGGGCCGTTCGGGCTTTTACAACGATTCCGAAGCAGGTGATCTTCGTACTGCACCGAACCGAGATCTTTTTCGTGCTCGTGTTACCAAAACACAAGCGCAAGACCCCCCATTCCCTCGCCATCTCCCATTGGACCACAGCGGGACCAACCACAGCCCTTGGAGCAGAAGGGGCTCTCTCTTGCATTCCAACTTCCCAGGGAACAACAAGACTTCAACGCCCCAGCATTGCTCCGATATTCACGGTAACTATGCCTCGGCCCCAATCTTGTACATAAATAAATCTCTTGTTTTATTTACTTAAAACCCACAACACTAAGGATGATATCTCACGCTATTAGGGCCGTGTTTTTATCAGAGCAGCCTAACACCAAGACTCAAGCATTCGGCTAGCCATCCATCGTGCAACGCAAGCCAAGGTCACCTGGGTCTTCACCACCAACAGCCGCCATCATTTCAGAGACAAGCAAACCACGCCCACCACTGCTCCAACCCCAAGCTAGCTGGTAACAGTTTGGCGTCCCACGTTGGGCGCCAAATGTTACCGCTAGGTTCAGCTTCAGAGCAATTATAGGCGTGGCTTGTTTGTTGTCTCACAGATGGTGGCGGCGATTTGGCGACGAAGACCCAGGTGACCTTGGTTGTTATGCACGATGAACGGCTGTGTGAATTTGCTTTTATCAAATAATGATTGCTCTCAGAAAAGCGTGGCCTTATAGCGTACGAATTCATGTTAAGATTTGTAGGGTTGTTGTTCATAAATAAAACACCAAGTATTTTATATACAGATTCGGGGGCGAGGCATGGATACGGTTGTAGGCAGGGGATTGCTGGAGCGTTGTTGGAGAGATGTTGCTGCTTCGAAGGTTCGGATGTAAGAGAGATTTTCACCGCTTCGCTGCCGGTTTTTATATGCGGAGTCAAGTGTCGTGATTGGTCCTGTTGTGGTCCAATGGGTGAGTGGGAAGTGGGGGTCCTGAGGAAGTGCTCCGATAACACTCGGACAGACTATTTTCGTAAGGCCGGGCTTCAGTTTAAAAATTTATCGGGTTTGCGTTCCTGTCGAGCTGTTCGGATTTGTCAGGTTTGTCGAGCTGCTAGAGCCTGTCGAGCCGTTAGGGTCTGTCGGGCTGTTCGGGTCTCTCGGGGATGTTGGACTTTTCGGGTCGCGTCTACTCTTGGGTGTCACCGGTCCAAACGCTTTCTAGAACGCGGAATTAGAGGGGTCGCTGCGGAACACCACCCCTACATGTCATTTGTACGTCCCAACCAAGAGAAACCGTATTTTTCGCAAACCAAGAGTTTCCTTCTCCGTCACCACCATTATCATCGCCCCACGTATATCTAGCCATTATACATTGTATCCGTCACGTGTGCCATTATACTACGAGCCATCAAAACACCTAGCAGCACAATTATCTGAATACCTACCTTCAGACGTGACATAATTCACAACAAAACAACATCGTGCCACTTTAGTCGACCAGCACCACTTCGCCACCGGCGAATCCAAGAAACGCCATGCTACTTTCTCAACATACTTATCAAATAGCTGACTGTCCTAATAGATCAACATCAACGCTAAAGTATATAAGTCGTACCAAAATCCCACCATACCAGCATGGCCAAAGAGATCCCGAACGAAATTTAAAACAGTCACCCGCCAGAATGATTTATTGATCCTCGGAGTTGTCATTCGGTCAATTCATTTCTCTGAATCGTCGCGACCTCAGAAATAAGATCTCTAGGGTCAATCAGTTTACATATAAACTGCATGAGACTTTGCTAACCATTGATTTTTCTCAGTTTCCATGATGGCCTTTTTAACTCAGTTTTGAATAGGAAAGGCCATATTTTCAGATCTGTACTGAACTTTCCGTTTTCATCAAATCCTTGAATTGGCTTTTCGTTTTCTTCAGCTTCTTGACGTCGTGTGAAGAATTAAACTCTTTCAGATTTGTTTAGATCTACTGTGATTTTATTGATACTTTTTGAAAATTTCCCGATTGTAAGTAAATAAGATGGCGGGTGATTGAACCGTTAAAGTTGAGAATATCCGACAAAATCACAGATAAGATTGATCTAACTAAGGTTGCAGTTCAGAAAATATGATAAAACCTAGCAGAGGCTAGATAGAATTGAAAAGATATGAATGAAGAAACTTATTTGGATGGAAACTTGGATAGTAAAGATTAGTAGTAAGAAATTGTTTCTCCTTAGATCAAAATCAGTGTTATAGCAAAATAGAAGATACCCCCATTCACGTTAATAGTCATCAAGGTTTCAATGTTTCGGAATGATATTTCTAGATTTAGCGACAACAAAGGTTTGAGAGAAATTGCAAAACTAATGGACTAGATCAGAATAGAGATTTCTTGAAACAATGCGTAATCCATATCATTAACTCGACACCAAGAAACTGAATATCTTAATGAAGGTCTAACGTAAGTTCGCTTTTAATAGAATTATAGAAGAGTAGCTTTATAAAAATCTTTTTCTCAAGAATCATAAATCCAATTTAAAAATTAATAAGAAAATCCAAACAATTGTAGCAAATTCAATTTGTTTCTTTATCAAACTAATATCTCAAACTAACCTAGTTATTATCAAAGAGATACTCCCGAGATACCTAACATAATTTTCCCAGAATGTCAAAGGCGATCACATCCGCTAAATTAGCAGGTGTGATCCCTCCCAAATGTTAAGTTACTTGAAGGGGGTTGTTATTGAGGTAATTGGAGAGGAAACCTGACGGGAACACAATCGTGGAGTCGTGTAATACACATACATATATAGTCTGCACCAGCAGCGCGCTCTCACACACATACACATCCTCGAGCGCAGCTTCCCAATTACAGACGAGGAAAAACGGGCAAGCAAGAATTAAAGACTTGGGGTTTATTAAATTAATGGTTTACCACTCTTCAAAATAAAATTGTAACGGTAGTATCGTAAAATGAAAGACGGCAATGACCGTATCTAATTTTGTGTTATTTTTATGAATTAAGTAGTTAAAAGAGTTTTAAAAACGGAACATTATCGCCATCATAAAGAATTTATGAACCACTAACGATCAATGACAAATTGTTATGGTTTATTAACTTTGGGGTTATAAAAGTGACATATTACACATTAGTTTTTATGAAGTAGTAGTAGTAGTGTGTTATTAGTGGTAATTTGTATCCTACAGTATTGAGATTATCTTGTTATTATTGAATAAAAATCGTAAACAAATTAATTAAAGAAATTTATTGATCTCAATTGAAAATTCAAGCAAGAAACAATGTTGACCCTTCTAACTCTAAATCTTTGACCTCAGACTGGATTCGAACCTGAGATCATTGGCTAACTACGATTAGAATTGTTTTCTCGCAGTCTGAACCACCAGAAGCAGGTAAAATAAACCGCTCTTGTACTGTCTTATCAAGACTCTTATAAACACTTAAACTGATCAAAATCAAACAGAAAATATGCAGATTGGCCGTATCTGAACAGAAACCATTTACAAAATAGAAAGTAAACAACGAGGATATTTTTTTTAAGTTTCTACTTGTTTAAATCTCCCACACCTTCGCAAAATAGAATATTATCTGCGATCTCTAATTTCAAAACGTTTTCGATATCAAACGTTGCCACCGAAATTATCTAAAAACGAAGCCAGCCAACAACAGTATTGCATGTACAAAAAGGTGTTGATTAAAAGTCGTACAGCAGAAAGGAAGAAAAAGAAAATCATCTGGTAGGCGCAGAAAGGCTTTTCATTTCTCGAGGTTACCACAGGAGTTGGAAAGAAACCTTTTTGTCCCTCGTTCCATCTACTGTAAATGAACACAACTTTCAAACATAAAATAAACAGCAAATTCCTGGTTTCATTAAAAAAAAATGAACCCCGATTTGTTTACTACATAAATAAACTGGATTTCAACAGAAACTTCTTGAATATCAAGGTCTGTTTACAACAGGATTACTAAGCGTGTCCAAATTTATAACGTGATCTCCTCCTGTGCTGTAAGACTACCCACGCTTTTCATGCTTCTGATTATGTGCACATTAAAAACTATAATTAATGCAACAATAGAACAATGAGAATGTAATTTATGTAATACATGTATACGTTGTGTATGTATTTTATTATCACGAGAATTTCGGGCGTGTCAATGGCGATAAAAATAAATTTGTTTCCCAGTAGAAACGTTACACGATTACAAAACAGGGAAGGAAAAAGGCGCAATCCTTAAGGCAAATCCGTAAAAATCTATATTTCGGTTTTTGCTGCGATTTCTTCTTAACGTTATTGAGGAAACGTAAACAAAGAAGTTTAATAAGGTTTGTTTATGGTATCCACGAGCTGTTTTGACAATATGGTACACTCCTCTTTCTTCTTATTGTTTTATTTTTAACATTGAACCTCACCACCCCTTTCTTTTTCTCCCTGAAATGTAATTAACAGACCGACTCCGTTAAAACGATCTCTTTTCTTCCACATTTTATTTTTATAGGTTTCTAACCATTTTAGCAAACCGCCAAAAGAAAAAGCTTCCGGGGATTTACTGAAAATTAGGACCAACCGGAAGTTATTTTATTGATGAGCTTGTATTTGAATTTCTTTTCAAAAGCTCGAGAGCGGTGTTACAAGGTACACTATTCATTTTATAAAGCAATACACCTAGAATTCTACATATTGTTCTTTCAAGATTTCGACTAAATTTAATTGAATATTATTCACGATCCTTCAGGGGCTTTACACCGATTCTCCTTCTTTCGTCAGATGTGTATGCTAAAATGTACAGCTTTTTGCATAAATAATGTCGCACTACATTATTTTAATACATTGATTAATCAAGTACACGCAGTTTTATTTAGCATTAGGAAATCTCGAATAATTAATATGAGATTGGATTATGCATATTTGGTTAATCGTTTTATTAAAAACTGAGTTGCGACATTATTTATACGCAAATCTGTACGTTTCACCAGAATATTTAGCCTAAGACCGTTCAATTTTTAGAAAAACTTTAGTTTGTTGCATAGGCAGTGATAACTACCTTGGCTTTTTGCACTAAAGTTCAAGAGTCTAATTCAGGCAAATGACTTTGTGATCTTTGTAATGATATTTTTAACTTTTTCAAGTACGTTCCGGTTCTGTAGCTTCAAATTATGAATAACAAACAAAGCCGGCGTTCGGAATGAATTTTTTTTATCTTAGATACTTCCGTCATTGCGAAGATCGTCAACGTGTAACCAAGTGCTGGATAAAGAACAGCGTTTTGGTCTCGAGTAGTGTCTGCAACGCACGAACACTAAATAATTAGTATTACATGTCGGGAGCAGTACCTTTAACCTTACCCAGAGAGATCTCACGACCTTCAACCCTCTTACTGAACTAAAAATAAAGACAAGACTTGAAATTTTAAACAATAAATGGCTAGCTGCTAAGATTTAATTCTCGTTATTCATCAATGTGTTTTAGGAACCTTACAATAACATCAATCTAACGACTAGCAAAGATTACCGACAAAACAATTCAAAACAATCGCCAACTGCCGACTAACATCTGTGCGTCAGCTGAGCGTCAGCTGAGCGCTAAAAATAACCATAATGGCGGAATCTGGCAACGCTGTCTACACACATCATCTTTATAATCAGACCATGAATCCATTACAGTGCAGTACTGTCAATAAAAAGTGAGAATAAGCTAAAAATATAAACTGAAAAGCAGGTTGTAACATTAATCTACCTTTACATTACCGCAGCTAGCTCAAGTTCGGTAGCGCTAGGCATGAGTAAGGATAGCAGTTCAAGACATTTAGCTGGAAGAGATTGATGTGGAAAAAAATGTGCGGAAGATTGTGAGCTTCTAATGCACATCCTTAATAAATCTAAAATAGCGATAGACAAACAAATCGCGATTCGAGCCTGATTGAAAAGCTTTCACAATGAGCATTATACGGGCCAATTTACGCTTGGTTGTCCATTCTTGATCTAAAGCCATTGGTGAAAAAATGCCCTTCCGTTCTATAAAAAAAAACAACAAAAAGAAAAGATTGAGACATTGAATTATTAAAAACAAGCAACTCCTTAATAATTTCGTCAAAGCCTGCTAAAAACTGCTGTTGACTACAATCGTCGCTAAATGTTAATTGCGGTGTCGCCCGCTATGTTCGGAAAAATGAACTAGACCCAATCAATTTAGAAGGAACCTCGAGGCACCCAAAGAAAAATTAACCCTTTATAGACTAAAAGATAGCAACACAAAAATAAAAACGCATTGGAGTTGCACTGCTCGCCAAGAATAACTCCGCTAGGCGCATTTGCACAACACCGAGGCGTTGAAGTATAGCGAAATGAAAAAGAATAATAGAAAACGGAGATAGTAGACATAAATAAAGACGAATGGGGACGTTTACACATAGTAGCCAAAAGACAATAGATTAGGAACACAGATATAGGATAGTAAAGAGCATAACAGACCTTGATGAGCAGATCAAGACTAAACTCGGAAATGACACCAACATAACACAAACATAAAAACAATTGCGAGTTGGCGTTAGCCACTAATAAGACTACATACTAAGCCCAGAGAAACTAGCACCAATAATGGCTAAGAAAAGAAGATGATGGATCCCTAACGAAGACGATCTTCACGTACTCCCATCCAACCAGTTCTAATAATAAACTGAATTCAGATTTCAAGAGACTAAATAACATTCTTTACTGCTGTACAATACAGATAATTTGATAAGAATGAGTGCAGACTAGAGATAAAATGTCCGCAGAAGTGAAATGTCAGACAATGATGAAAACTACCTGCTGAAGTGGTCACGCCATCGTCCAACCTACCGCCCGAATGGAAAACGGGAACTCATAAAAGATTGTGGACTACAAAGGAAGTGACTGCTGAAGCGACCGCTTCGACTGAAAGACAGGATCTAAATAGAAACGCAGACCAACATGCTCACCAAAAGTGGCCCTTGAGAGAGCGTAGCCTCAGTCGTCATAGTGTTTAGTTTTGAGCAAGGTTAATGAAAAGCCGTCAAAGGTATGTAACCCGAGCTGTCCTCGTATTTAGTTTTAGTTAAGAAGGTTAATGGAAAGCGAAACCCGACCAGGGGCTACCAAAGGTAGCCCATGCAAAGGCGTTACTCGAATCATCATGGTGTTTAGCTTTGAGTAAGATTAGTGAAAGTCCGTCAAAGGTGGTGCGTGCAAAAGCATATTCCAAGTTCTCATCAGATTAAGTTTTAGTTAAGAAGATTAATGGAGGAAAAAGCCTGACCAAGGGCCACCAAAGATGGCCCGTACTAGGGCCTAGCCCAAGTCGTCATCGTGTTCAGCTTTGAGTAAAAAGGTTAATGCAAAAGGCTAACGAAGTCGTCATCGTATTTTGTTTAGATGAGAAGGCTAATGAGGGGTGAAGCCTGTAAAAGAGCCCGACTCATCAGTATCTAACTCTGTGTCAGAAGGTTAATAGAGGACTGTCAAAACTGATGCATAGAAGAACATAGTTCAAGCCGTCATCGGATTGAGTTTTAGTTGAGAAGGTTAATGGTGGTGGACCATGCAAGGACGTAGTCCGAGTCGTGATTGTGTCTAACTCTGAGTCAAAACGTTAATGGACTGTCAAAACCGGTGCGTGTAAGGGCATAGTCCACGTCGTCACGAAATTGAGTTTTAGTTAAGAAGACTAATGGAGGGTGAAATCCGAACAGGAGTCACCGAAGTCACCGTTCAGCTTTGAGCAAGAAGGGTGAAATGAACGGCTGTTGAAAGAGATACATGCGAGGACGTAGCCCGAGCCGTTATCGTATTTAGCTTTAACTTAGAAGGCTAATGGAAGGCAAAATCAAAAAAAGAGTCGCTAAAAGTGATTCATGCGAGAGCGTAACCGAAGACGTCATCGTATTTAGCTTTGAGTCAAAAGATGAATGAAAGGGCTGTCAAAGGTAAAGCGTGCAAAGGCGTAATCCGAGCTGTCATTGCATTTAGCTTTCGTTTAGAAGGTTAATGGGAGGGGGGGCGAAATCCGTACAGGAGCTACCGAAGATAGCTCGTGCAAGTCGTCGGTGTGTTTAACTTTGAGTAAGACGGTTAATAGAAGACCAACTCCGTTAACTGTCTGAGAGTCACCCTTTGGGATTTTACCGCAATCTAGCAGACAGAGAAAAGTATTTTAGTGTTGATTGTTACAATTTTCCGTCATATTACTTACACCAGAAGTATACTGTAGCTTCTATTTGGTTTGTTAAAAAAGGTACAAAATGTAAGGAAGAGCGAAGTGTGACGTTCAGTGATGACGTGTTGGAAGACGGAACACGTCTGCAAAACGATCCCTATCGGTTTCTACTCGAAAAAGGGTTCAAAGAAGGGAGCGCCTAAGGTGAACGCGGAGCGGAAGCCCCCGCCTATGACCCTTCTTATTGCAATTTCAACATTTAATCTTTTTATAGATTGCCCTAGTCAGAGGAGAAGCATTTTTATTACTTTGAATTTTGAGTATAAACATCTTTTTCTAGCTAAATAATAATCTAAGCTAGCACTACTCTTCAAAGGCACTTCCATGATCACAAGCATGGTGTAGAATCTTTTGATTGATTGACGAAGGTCCTCAGTCGGAAATGTCTTAACAGAAATTCCTCATCATAGATAGATGACACAGAGTTTGTGTCTAAAAATTCACTTGCTATTGGATGGACATCTTCTCACTATGAATAGGAGATATGGCGATTCAGAAAAGCGAAAATATCCACGGCAGTCTCTACATTTGCCAAAACCTGGCAAACCCGTAAAAAAATTACACTTCCTGTTGTTGCAATATATGCTGTCTAACATATGGGTTTCAAGATCATTAACCCAATAAGGGTATAATTCTTTCAAAACTGAAATCATAGAATCACGGTCTCAGTTGGTTTCATTTACCAATTCTCGCAGATGCTTTACAATCTTGAGAAAAGTCAGCCAAATTCCGGATCTTGACAATTCCTAAATTTCTTGAAGACCAACTAGCTGTAAGCCACCACGTTGTGGATGTCAAAACATGTAACTTACCCTTATATTTGCTCAGCTATCTCAATTTCAGTGGCCTTAGGCATGAGTAAGGATAGGAGCTCAAAGTGTATAACTTTGAGAGATTGATGTGAAGACATTTTAAACGGACCGTTACAAGGTCTGTGTTCGGGAACTGCCAATCTGAGCATTTGTCTAGAAGAACGATTTTGACTAGTTTCGAATAAATTCTAGGTGCAAAAATAGAGCTTCGAGTTTGGCTCTCTTATTCTTTATCGGATCTTGTGTATCGTCTCCATAGTCCAAATGAAACTGAACTAAAATTGCAAAAATATTTACTACGAATCTGGTTACATTCGACTTGTTAATCAGGACAATCCTCAGAAATCGTAAAAATATTTTCATGAATCCACTACTTTTTGCGCATTTTCTGTTACTTATCTGGTTTCACAGACAACACACATTAAGTAATAGGGAAATTTGTTCTGGGAAACTGGTAAATTAAGCAACATGTGGCTTTATATGGTCTTTCATACTGCCCGGTATTCAAATAGCTTTAGTTTAAAAGAATTAGATCATGGATTCTCACTCATGTTGCTTAACATCAAAAATAATTTAGTGGCAGGAGAGCAAAAATTGCCTAACAAACACAAAATTTAATTTGCTCAAAAACTCCTACGTAACGTAATTTATTCCTATTTCTACACACCACCCCACTTTCAACTTGACAAACATTGCCATTTCAATAGTTTACTTAAAAGAAAATTAAAATGAATGAAAATAAAATGAAATTCGTTTCGAGAAAATCCGTTGCCAGCAGCTGTTTTAAAAACGTTTTCACCTAAGAATGTGTTATGAAAAATTTTTATAGCGAGCATTCCCGTTAGACTTTAAACCACTAAAATTAACCGCTGACTCAGCACATTCATTTCTCAGCAGCGCGCGTTAGTAAAGAGATACAAGATATAATACACAACGCTTATAATAATAATATCAGGCAGGCCAAGTGGTACTTTTACTTTTTAAAGGTCCTTAACAGTGGGTGCTGAGGTCAACAAAACCAGTCTGAAGGCGAGGATGCGCCCTCAGTAGGAATGCGGTTCGTTTTATGACGTCGTCGCTTGCCCAAGGACATTAACATTGCCTCAAGACATCTCAGCTGGCAGCTAAAATGAGCTATTCTAAGGCACAGTTATGTTCTGCATACATAAAACGCTTTAAGTGTATGCCACCCATCAGAGTTTTTGAGTAGTACGCAACCAGCCGGATTGTATTTATGTATTCGCGTGTCCTTTTCATGTTAAGTTACACACATACCTGAGATAATTTCCCCGAACATTTATTTTTCAAAGGAGAATTTCTCACTTAAATTTATGCATATCAATGATAACTTTGCATTTAAATATTTTAATAACCTACTAATAAATTACTCTTTTACTAATATTAGAGCTTCTTGCGTTTAGATATGAGAATGTACTACCTACTAGAGCAAATTTGCTACGCAAATATACATAGGGAAATTATGTGTAGACATTTCGTTTTATATCTAAAAATACACCCGCCATATAGGAAGTATACCTACGTATTATAATATTATACAGAAAGAAAGATCGTTGTAAGGTTAGCTTCCGGATTTCTTTAAAATGCACACAGAACGCGGAAGAGTTCAAGTACAAGGCCTTCTTAATTTAAAGGACGAATTAATGTTTACACAACATGATGTGTAAATTTGAAAATTATGTAAATAAAATCAACAGAATCTGATGGCCTTCAGAGGATCTTCAAGGTGTTTAGATATGAAAACATTAATCACACCGAGTAGCGTATTCAGATGTGTAATCACAAATTTAACATTACAATTGAAACGGAACGTGTTGATTATTCCAATAATCTTTACCAAGCTAATACCAGGAATGGGGGGAATTTTCAAAACTTAACGATCCGGATGAACATTGAAATGGGATTAAAAAATAAAAAACAATATTTCTACATCACATATAAATTATTAAAAGGATACAGAAGTCTAATTTTCGGAAGTGTGTCACTGTCAGAGGAAGTTGACACGATAATTTGCGAAATGGAGTGGAGCACGGGTGATTATTGATTAAAACTACGTGAATTCCTATTACTAATTGAAATTTATCACTTTTCTAGATTATTCTGAACAAAGTTCGTTGAAAAAACAGAATCATAATTGCCAAAACGTAATGTGTATGTTTCTTAGTAACCCATAAATATTAATTATTAACCATAAGAATGATTTTGCACTTGATTTAAATAATAACAATAAAAAAAGCCTTGTGACTTTTATTACATTAAATGTTCCGCAATGCCTCGCCTAAATTTCACAATGTCCTGAATAGAGAAAAAAATCTATTGGTAGAACGAACGACAGATCGATTGCTTCATCCGTCGGTCTTTCAGCATATATATTTCTTTAGTTTCTTAAAATTGAAGTATTGGTTTAGAAAACTAATAGTTCTATTGAGCTAGATCAAAATAAATTGCGAGACTAAATTAATTAAAAGATTTTTTAGGTGTCTGCTTTATCCAACTTAAATGTGGAAAACGTTTCAGCTTACATAATGTCATAGGTTAGAACTGACACGCATTTGGTGTTATACTGAAAATAATTAAATACTGTATACAGTAGATCGTCTGCAATCATAAAACCTACAAATTGCATCATTTACACTCCGCAACAAAATGTAAGTAGTAAATCCGGGAACAAATTCTTTTATCACCTTAGTCCAACAACCATCTCAACCGAAGCCAAAAGTCTGTAACTAAGCTTATATACTTAATGGACACGACTGAAGTCCAAACAAAGAGACAGAATTCAGAGAACAATCAAACAATAGTTTGCAAAACGAAAGAAAACCCGGAAGGATCTCAGCACACACAGTGTATCAGATGAAGACGAATCTAAGAATAAGAAAACCAAACTTGCAATTGACACCATCCTAACGATCTTAACTAGGCCGAAGGTTCGTAACTAAGTTAGACACAACCAAACTTCAAAACAAAAAACAAAATTCAGAAAACAAAGCAAAGAATAGTGTACAAAACGAAAGCAGACCCGGAAGGGTCTCAATCAACCACACCATACCATATCACTTTATCCCAACAATCATCCTAATTATCTTAACCAACACCAAAGATCTGTAAGGAAGCTACCGTGCTCTGTGAACGCAACCAAAGTTAAAAACAAAAACAGACTTCAGAAAACAAGTCTAAAAATGACTTCTAAAACTAAAGCAGCCCCGAACGGACCTCAACTGTATCTAAACTAATATACCTGATGGAAATGAATCTAAGAATGAGAAGAAAGACTTCCAATCACCTAGCACCATCCTAATTCCATAACATCTCAGCCCAGAAAAATCATTCTAGCTATTTTAACCAAGACCAAAGGTCTAGTAGTAGCTTAATATACTCAATGCATGCAAAAGGCTTACAAACCAAAAGCAAACCCGAATGGGTCTCAACCGTGTTGAAGGTGGTATACCAGGCGGAAACTTATGTAAGAGCGAAAGAAACAAACTTCCAAGTCCAACCATCCACTTTCTCATCTTCCCCCAACAACCATCCTAAAAATCTTAACCAAGACCAAACGTCTACAACCAAGTTCATGTACTCAATAGACGAGACTAATGATCAAAACGAAAAGCAAAATTCAAGAAACAAGTCAAAGATAGGATACTAGATTGAAGCGCATCTAATTGCAATCACCTACCACCATCCTAACTCTATATCATCTTAGTTGTAATAATAGTCCTAGCCAAGATCAAAAATCTTTAACCAAACTTATTTACTCAATGGGCACGATTAAAGTTCAGAACAAAAAACAAAATTCACAGAACAAAACAAGATACTACATTAGTATACCAGACGGAAACGGATCCAAGAATAAGAAAAACCGTCTTTCAATCATTATCTATCATCATCCGAATTCTATACCATTTTGATCAAACACCCATTCTAACCTTTCTAGCCAAGTCCACGGTCTGTAGCTACGTTCATGTATTCAGCAGACAGTGGACGTAACCAAAGTCCTAAACAAAGGATAAAGTTCTGGAAATAGGTCAACAAATGACTTACAAAACAAAATCAGAGCTGAAAGAGTCTCGATCGTTCCGAAAAGAGTGAGAAGAATCAAGCTTGCAACCACCTTGCATCATCCTAACCATTTTTTAACTATGCCAAAAGTCTTTAAAGAGCTCATGTGTTCAATGGACGCAACCAAAGTTCAAAACCAACGACAAAATCCAGAAATGAATTCAAAAGACAGTTTTCAAAACTAAAAGAGACCCGAAAGAGTCTTAATTGTGTCTAAAATAAAACACCAGACGGAAATGGATCTAAGAATGAAATAAAGACACTTCCTACCACTAAATACCATCGTAACTCTATTTCATTTTAGTTCAACAACCATTTTAATCAAGGCTAAAAGTCTGTAACGAAGCTAATGTGCCCAAATGGTACAAGCAAAGTTCAAAATCAAAAGAAAGTAAGAAAAGAGCCCACAAAACAAAAGCAAATACTAAAGGGTCTCGACTATGTTGAGAATGGTATACTAGATGGAAACAGTTCCAAAAATGAGAAAAAACCAACGTCCAACCATCTAATACTATCCTAAGTCTATCACATCTAAGTTCAACAGCTATCCTAAACAAGGTCAATGGTCCGCAACTAACTTCATGCACTCAATAGACAAGACCAACGTTCAAAATAAAAGAAAAAACTCAAACAGTCGAAAAATGACTTGCGAAACGAAAAACAGAGCCGGAAGGGCCTCAACTGTGTCAAAGATGGTATATCAGATTTAAAAAAAGAATTAAGAATGAGAAACAGATTTCCAACCCCCTAGTACCATCCTAGGTCCAACAACCATCACAATCCTCTTAACTAGGCCAGAAGTCTATAACCAAGCTCGTGTACTCAAAGGACGCGACTAAAGTTCAAAACAGACAAAAAAATTCGAAAACCAATTCAAAAGATGACTTACAAAACCAAAGCAGACCCCAAAGGACCTTAACCCTATCTAAAATAGTAGACCAAATGAAGATAAATCTAAGAATGAGAATAAAGACAGTTCCAAGCACCAAGTATCATCCTAACTCAATTCCATTTTAGTTCAACAACCATCCTAACCATATTAACTTGACTAGAAGTCAGTAATCAAGTTCAAGTACTGAATGGAAGCGACCAAAGGAAAGCATTCAAAAGATTGCTTACAAAACTAGAGCAGACCCGAAAGCGCCTTAATCCTGTGTTGAAATAGTATACCAACAGATCTGAGAATGAAAAGAAACACATTTCTAACTATCAGGTATCATCCTAACTGTATTCCATCTTAGTCCAACAATCATCCTGACCATCGCAACTAGGCCAAAAGCAATAGAACTCATGTACTCAATGGATGCGACGAAGAAAACAAATTAAACGATAGATTACAGAATCAAAGTAGACCCGAAAGGGCCTTCACCCTATCTAAAACTGTATACCAGACGGAAACGGATTTAAGAATGAGAAGAAAGGTATTTATAAGCACCAAGTACTATCCTAACTCTATTCCATCTAAGTCCACCAACCATCTTAACCAAAGCTAAGGTCTGTAAGCTCACGTGCTCAGTGGACGAAACCAAAGTTCAAAACAAACAACAAAATCATAACAGACTCAGTAGGGCCTCAACCGATTTAGGAATCAAACAACTTCCAATCATCTACTTAGCATCATTAATTCTGTACCATTTATACACTTCCCTTGGGTTTATGCGGTTTCTTCGGGCACCAGATCTTTTATAGGATCGAAAATACTAAACGCTGGAGGCGCTAAGGTAACTAAGTAACAAAACTGCATGGTCATCGCAAAATCAAGTGACCGAGAAACTGCCAAAAAGGGACACTTAGAAATCGAACGCATACCAGCAGGTTGTAAAACAAAATTGCTGTTACTGTCAGAATGAATGTTGCTTAACTCAAAGCCGAATATGTTAAAGGAAATTCGTGTTCAACCAAAATTTGACTTCAAAACGCGTCCGGTCTTCCATCAACCATACGACAAAGTAAGGTTGGTCATTCATTATATGTACATCTTTACGGTAGACTATTTTTAACAAATCAAATCTAAGGTCCTCCATTGCCCTTTTGCAAAAGCGATTCAAAGACCAAAGGCAAGTTCTTTTCGTAAATAGTAACAGTGCTTAAGAGACTGGATCAGATTCTATTTCAGAAGAATATGCGGAAAAACGGCAAGGTGGTTTGCGGGAAGGTAAAGTTGGATTATTAGTAACGGCAGATGGAGAAGAGCAAGACGCCACTCAAAAATCATGTCGTTTTCCTCCTAGAAGGTTAAAACAAGATCCACTAAGTTGTTACGTTGTAACAATTTTTACCAACTAATTTTGGTGTTTATACCATCAAAATTATCTTGCGTTGGTTTGGTGAGCAGTGGTCGAAATTGACTTCATTATAAATGCGAAAATGCAAGATTTGGTATCTCTAACTTCCTCTCTTATCACAATAAAAAAATCCTGGCTGGTTTTGTAAAATTATTTATATTCTATAAATATTTATTTCGGACCCCATCATATTTTAACTAGATTTGTTTGATTATCCCAAGAATTCCTTTTAAATTTCGACATATTGATTTATAGGGACCTTTTACAAATGTAATATTTAATGGTTTTCATAATTCCATCTAGCGCCCCCTTTTTTAAGTTGATCCTGCTGGTAATTCTTCATCCAATATGTGGTGAGTTGCTTTAAGTTTGCAAACGATTCAGCTGTTTTGATCGCAAATTAATTTTTTGAGCTATCTTAGTTATGTGTCACGCCTTTTTCTATTTTATAACCTTCCCTTTAAAGCGTGTAGGTCTTTTATTCTTTTATTAAACGCATTGTATGCATATCTAAGCAAAGTTTCTTAAGAGTTACCATAAGTATCTAAAACTGGCTCGACTGTTTAATTATTTAATAAAATAACCAAAGATCCTGGCATCCCTGAGTGGGAGAGCAAAGTACAATTTCTCCTACAACCTGTGAGAAGTTCTATGATTTGACTTCAAAACGCGTCAGGTCTTCCATCAAGCGGCCTGATATATCAAATTATTTTCCAAATTCGAAGGTCAAACTCTACAAGATGGTACGGTGCGATTGCTTTATTTGTATGTTTTTTAAATCTTAAACTAGTTGAGAAAATTCCCAACTTCGACAGGACTCGAATTTACGACCTCGAAACCACCGAGTTGTGTAGTTCATTAAAAGTAAATTAGGTTAATGTTTAGAGTAAAGAACACGAGAAAATAGCAGTCATAAAACTATTGTTTTACTGTACTCGTAGGTGTTGATACTGACACTGTCTCGCCGTTTCGCCTGTGCTTCATCAAAGATTTGTTTTGTTTTGCATATTCCAGCTTTTTGTTTCAGTTGTTAGCAGTAATACCAGCAGACAGATGAACAATGTTCAATAGTTTCATTCGAAGCATAATTAAACCAAAATCTTATTTGATTAATCGTATATTACAACAAAAAAGCTGTACCATTACTCTCGTAATCAGTGAAACTTATAGAACATTGTTCATGTGCACGTATTCTGCACTAAAAAGATAATGCCCAATTCTCTATTGGATGCGAGAAATTAGTAGTGCATTTTAAAGCATTAATTCTAAGATTCTGTTTGATATTTCTTCCTAAAATTAATTGCTAAGCGAGTTTCTAATAAGTTATTGTTAGTATTATTTAAATAATTTTCTATTCTACATACCATCTGTGATAATTACCAACAATTAGTTCTTTAGTTAATAGTTTAATTTTGTTTAAATAGAAATGGGAATAAATGAAGATTTTAATTTCTTAATAAGCCATAATTTTCCACGGATATTAAAATATCCTCTCGACGACGTAAAATAATAACAGCTTTGTTACATTGAGAAAGTTAATAAAATTAAAAACTTTCGTCCAGATTTCATTCGATTACAATATTATTATTGTTAGTAGTCCACAGATAATAATTTTTAAGTTAATTTCATGAATGATTGATTACTTCCTTATTATAGAAAATATCGTGAATTTCTAAATCTAACAGGTGAGTGTAAAAATAAGAATTTATGAAAACTAAAACAATACATACGCAGTTGAGGCAATTATGTAGTATGTTGTATGATGATGAGTTGGTTAGTTTTTCCAATGAGGTGACGCAATACATAAATTCCTTTTTCATTCGCAACCTTAGCCGCAATTACTATTATCATAGGACAAATATGAGGCGCAATTAATGTTATTATTATAAAAAAAAACCCAAGGTCGGAATGTTTTAAGGACCTGTAATTACTCGCAATTATTTTTTTTTATTTTAATAATAACCTCTTTAAAGGTATTAATTTTAACGTTCCGAAATGAACTAACTTGACCCATTTCGTGTCTGATTATTATGGTGATCCTGATGCTCAATAAGAACGACACAAAATGTTCATGTGCACGCAAACTTGTCGCTTTGGCTGGTTTACATGGTAGTAGCTTTAATACTATAAACTACGTATACGTGTCGTATACATACATAAGGACAATTTATTATTACGGTTTCTAGAACGAGAAAATTAAGTTAGTATACATCTAAAACACGAATGTTAAACTGGTTCGGTTCATAGAAAATCTTATTACTGACCTAAATATTTCATTCACATTTTTTTTGGCTTCTTTTCATAAGAAAAGTTGATACCACTACATTGTGGGAAAATATGGTCGGCGGCATGGCGTGTTGTAAAGTTCTAAATGATATTTAAACGCATAATCCTATAGGCGTGGCGGCGGTAATTAACGGAATTATTTTACATTAATTGGATCGGTTCATTGGGCTTTGACCTTAATTACCGGTTTGCTAATAAACTTATTAATGTTTGACTCATTCAGAAAAAAAACAAAACGCGTAGAAATATGCTAATATCGGAAAAATAACCTGATTATTCCCTTTAAATCTTAAACGTAGAGATTTACGCGCTAAAAAATATTCAAAGCGGAGCAAATCCAGCAACAGATTGTAAATGTCATCATCAATTTGAATCTATCTCATCCAACATAGCTCGTGTTAACTTCACAACATTTACATAACAATAAAACTTACTCTGATTAATATTAAAATTTCTGGGACGCCTCTGGGCGAAGTTGCATTCAGAAACGGTTCTTTTTACCTACTCGAATTTATCACAACAAAACCCGCCTCGCTGGTGGTTAAAACTAGCCACAAAACTACTGAAATATATTGCTAACAACAAAAGGGAGAATGGAAGACACGACTGAGCGGGAAAATAGTAAAGAAAGTTAATCCTCGAACATTATTATTGACCTGTTGGCTTTTCAAGTTCTAAGCACAGAAAGCTTTTTTAAAAAAAAATGGGTCAAATCGGGTGAAATTTCTCGAGACTTCCTCGAATTCTTACCAGTTATCTGATATTCGTTTCCATTAGAAATCTTTCTTTGTTTCAATTAAAATTAGAAGTTGCAGTTGTTTTAATTCACATTTTTAGTATATCTCACTAACTAACTTATAATTTTCAAACTAGAACTGTCAACGTTCTCTTGAGCTGTTCTGGATCCTCTCGCTCCCGGCACAACAGCTTTTAACCATTCATTGTTTAAGGATAGTAAATCTTCTTGATTAATCTGTTTCCAGAAACTAATCAGGCCACCTGCGGTGGCCCCCAATCACGTTTCGCTCTGTCAACCTTTTCAAAATTCCATGCACGAATACTACTCGAATTTTGCCGTTTATTAACCTCCACAACAAGGTACGCACATAATCACACATTAAAAATTAAACAGACTATAATTCCAGATAAGCAAACCGTGCGCAGCCTAAGTTTCTTACGATATGAGTGTTTCCTTTTCAATAGCTGATGATCGAACTTGGGTGCTTCGTAATTGAATTTCGCACTCATTAACTTTCTCAAAGAAGCTACGCTCGGAAATTCAACGAGCTACACGTACAAAGTGATCGGGATCTGTATTTAATTAGGTCTCATCTTCGGTGATCCACAGCCGGACTTCGCCCTCCATTCTTGATCGAACTGTGCATGAAAACCTTCGTATGCACAGAAACTACTGCGACTACCCTCAAAAAAGCCCACAACCTTTTTTCCTTCTTCATTAACTTGCTTAATGGAGACATGTAAAGAAATTGAATGCGCTTCGCTCTACATTTACCACTGACCAACTGCAAAGGCCTTTCTTCAAACTTGCTACCTGTGATGACCAACAGTCGACTTTTAAACAATTGGTTGAGTTTCATTCTTCATTAAACTTTTTAAGTAAGCTAAGCATTATAATTGATCAGGTTCAGCCACCTAGTGTCTCATTCTTAACTAACTTTCTCAGTAAAGCCTTGCCTCCAAAAAGATAACCTGTAGTGCCTACGGTTAAGCTTTGAACTAACACTGTATTAACGAAACTATAAACGAGAAGTGAGAAGGTTTTTCCTTCAAGCAGGCCACTTGTAAAGGCCCAGATTCTTTCTATTAGCCTTCTTGAGAAAACTAGATATGAGCTTCACACCTCATTAAACTTCTAGAACGAGCTATATCCAGAAACTCATATGGCCTTTCTTTCGAAGAGCATTTCTAGGTTACCCATGGTCAGATTTCGTTCTTCAAAAACCTTTTGAAGAAACAAGAGCCGGATCCTGATCAAGTTTCGTTCTTCATTAATCTTCTAGAGCGAGTTATGCACAAGAAGCAATCAGGCGTAGCCCTCAACTAAGCCACCTGCAATGCCTACGGTCGCATTCTGCATCCACGAAAATTCTCCATAGTTATTTTCAGAAACTCATAATATTCTTCTTCAAAAGAGCCATTTACCCTGCGTGGGCCATGGTCAGACTCAATCCTTCATTAACCTTCTTCGAAAAACTAAGTATATACGAAAACTGCTCTGGTTTAGCCCGTTATTAACCTTCTTCGACAAAATATGCATAAAAAGACCCTCAGAAGAGACATCAACGATGATTCATCCTCGGGTATTTTCCTGAAATAACTTTCTTGACAGAGTTATGGACAGAAACTGTCTCTTCTCAATAATCTTGAGTGAGAAGAAACCGAGAAACCTTTTCTTTAGGCAGGCTACCTTTAGTGGTCGACAGTTAGCTTTCGCCTTCCATTAATCTTCTTGAAACAAAACTACACGAGGTTAATTGAACTTCCTCTTTCGATAACCTTCTTAAGCGAAAGGCTTTGCTACCTGCCGAGGTCCAAGATCGCGTTTTATCTTCAACTACCCCCTTCTCGATGGAGCTAATAAAAGAACAACGCTTTAACTTCGAAATGGACGAGTTATCCCGTTCATTAGCCTTGTAAGAAAAATTATTCATGGAAAATGATCGAGCTTCAATCTCATTAACTTCTTTGAGTAAAGAAGGAGAAGTGGGTTAGGCTGTCTCGACAAAGCTAATCAAAAAAATTGAGAAGTTTTTGCTCCCAAAATAACCGGGATTTTCCTTTCATTAACTTGCTTGAAAACACTATTCGAGGAAAATGATCAAACCTCGCTCTCTTAACTTTCTTGAGAGCTATGTACAGAAATTGGTAACCCTTAGCCACCTATCAAAGAAACTGAGAAAGTTTTACCTTCAAAATTACCGAGATCTTTCCCTCATTAACCTTCTAGGAAGTCTATTCGTAGAAAGTGATCGAGTTTCGTTTTCATTAGGTTTCTTGGGTGAGCTATGCACAGAAATGGACCAGACTTAACCGTAGTCGAAGGTCGTGTTTCATCCTTAACTAACCTTCTCCACAAAGCTAATGAAAGAAATTGAAAACGCTTTACTACCAAAAGGATTGGCCTTTTCCGTTCGTTAACCTTCTCGGGAAAAACTATTCGTGGATAGTGATCCAAATCCGTTTCATTAACAATTTTCTTGAACGAGCTACGCATAGAAATTAGTTAGGTTTAGCCACTTATCGTAAGGCGAGGTTGCTTTCATCCTAAACTAACCTTCTTAGTGGAACTAATCAACGAAGCTAAAATAGTTTGATTCTCAAAATGATTCAGCTCTTCCCTTCACGAACTTTCTTGAGAAACCTATATACAAAAAACAATCTTCTAAAGCGGGCTATGCACAGAAACTGATCAGGACATCTACGGTGGCCCACAATCACATTTCGCCCAGAAACTCATAAGGTTTCCAGATTTTTCTTTAGTGGCCTTCCTAGGTGACTCGTAGTCAGACTTCGCCCATCATTAACCTTCATAGAAAGAGTCCTGATTCAAGCTTCTCTTCTTGTTGAGTTTCTACACTAAGATGCATAGAAAGATCACCAGACTCTGCCCCAGAAGAAATCAAATATGAGGGTCCAAAACTGAGAAAACCTCTTCACTAATCTTTTCGAGTGAGAAGAAACTAAGAAAACTTTTATTCAGTTTCAGTTATGTTTCGTCCTTCACTAATCTTCTAGAAAAAAAATCTACACAGAAAGTTAATAGAAGGTCCACCTCCACTAACTTTCTTAAGTGAACTAAGCAAAGAAATGGTTCTAAACGAGATCATTTCGCATTTCGCCCTTCACCAAATTTCTCGGTGGGATTATGAACTCATAGTAGGATTTTCATTTAAAAGAGCCACTCTAGGCGAGTCATGGTCAGGTTTCGTCTTTCATGAACTTTCTTCAGAACATTGGGTTACATACGAGAACTTTTCGAGTTTCGTTTTTCCTTGAGTTTCTTCAGTAAGATATGCATAAGAAATACTACTCTTCATTTATCTTGTCGAGTGACCTTCGGTGCACGAAAACTAATCGAACGTTTCTGTTATTGATCTTCTTCAAACAAATATGGAAGGTGATGGGGCTTCGCCCTTCATTAACTATCTCGACAGAGCTATGTACAGAAAGTGAAAAGAGCTAACTCGCCTTTAACCTTCTCGACGGCTATGCACGGAAAATCAGCTTGTTCTTCAAACTGCCGGACTTTGCTTGTGTTGAGAAAGCTATAAAGAAAAATTGATCAGGCTTTTCTCTTTAGTGATCTTGAATGACAAAAAAAATGTGAAAGCAATTCTTCAGACGTGCAATTAGATGTAGCCCTCCGTTATCTTTTTTGAAAAGGCACTACACAGAAACCTGTTCCTTCCTTCTTCCTTCACTAACTTTATTGAGTGAAGATGTATAGTGGCTCATCATCGCGTTTCGCTCTTAACTTGTCTTTTCTCTTATTAATAAAGTTGTATACAGAAATTGAAAAGGTTTTTCCCTCAATCAACTGCTTTGCTCTCAATTAACCTTCTTGAGAAAACTGCATCCGTTCTTCATTAACCTTCTCGAGTTAGCTATGCACAACAACTTCGTCTTCCGCAAAACTTCTCGGTCGAGTTATGCTCAGAAACTCATAAAATTTTTTCTTCAAAAGAGTCACCCTAGGCGGGCAATTAACATTTCTGGGAAAATCAGGTGTACACGAAAACATATTGCGCTTCGCTCTTCATTAACTTTTGTAAGATATACATAAAGAATGATCAAGCCTTAATCAAATAAACGGCAGTTGCAGCGGCTTAGAATCGCGTTTTCCCTGAATTAACCTTCTCGATGGAGCTACGCACACAAAATGATAAACGTTTGTTATTCAACAGGGCTTCCTGTGATGGCCCATTGCCTAGTTTTGATCATCAAATTCATCATTTTATGTTCTTGCAAAAACTAGAAACTCTCTATTTTGATCTTTTAGAGTGGGAAAAATATAAAGAAAGCATTTCTGTAATAGTTTTAACTTTCCATAAGCCTTTTTAGAAAAACAAGAATGCACGAAAAGTTGTTCAAAGTCTTCTTCACTAATCTTCTTGAGTTAACTATGCAAAGATATTCTAAACGAGACCACCTGCGGTAAACCAAGATCGCGTTTTGGCCCCTAATTAACGTTGTCGTGAACTAATCGGCTTTCTTTAAATCGTTAACCTTCTCGTGAGAGATACTTATACACCGAAACTGAAAGGGGCTAGCCCTCCACTAACCTTCTCGAGGGAGCTATACATAGAAAATGACAGAGCTTGTCCTCTATTATTAACGTTCTTGAGAAAACTGAACGCTGAAATTCATTAGGTCTCTCTCTTCATTGATCTTCTCGAGTGAGAAGAATTTTTCCTTAGTTAGGTTTCGCCATCCATTAACCTTCTTAAAAGATAACAGCACAGAAAGCTGATCGAACTTCCTCCTTTACTAACCTTCTTGAGTGAACTAGGCAAGGAGATTCTTCTTTCTTCATTGATTTTCTCGAACGGGAAAAAAACAAAAAAACATTTTTTCTGAAATGGAGAAGGTGGCCCGACAGTGTCACAGTTTGGCTTCGCCCTTCATTAACCTTCTTGAAAGATAACACCATAGAAAACTAATCGAACTTACTCTTTCACTAACCTTCTTGAGTGAACTACACCGAAAAATTGCTCTAAACCAAGGGCCCAAGTTCACGTTTTGTCATCAATTATCGATGTCAAAATGGGATTTTGCTGTTCATTAACCTTCCTGTGGGGAATATCTATGCATTGAAACTAATCGGGCTTCGTTCTTTATTAACCTTCTCGGTCAATGATCATTTGAGGAGATCACCCATGATCAGACTTCTTGCATGAAATTCGATTGAGCTAAGCATAGAAACTTTAACATTAACATTACCTTATCTATAGAGACTATTCGGGCTTCGTCTTACATTAACCTTTTCTGCAGAGCTATTTACAGATATTAATCGCGTTTGAAAAGGATTATATTAGAATATGAGACACTGCGGAACAAAAATGTCCTCATCGGCGTTTACTCAATTCGAAGTTATTCGCATGCTTCATTTTCTTATTAATTTTCATATAAAATTCTTAGAAAGAGAGTTTGATAAATTTTTTTATCCGTACATCATCGGTCAGCATTATTGTAACACCTTGATTTTTCCTGAAGGGGATCGATCAATGATTTGTTTCAAGTTGTCATGGCATCATGGAGTTTATCGTTAATTCTAATTATTGTTACTGGCAAATGTTCAAGTTAGGTCATAATGAAATGGTTGGTTAGAGATTTACTTTTTTCCCTCTCCCCATCCCTTCATTCAATATAATCAACTTCACTAATTGAAAGATATTGGCAAATAAAGTTCTTCCATATCAATGGCAAATATACAACTATGCGGTTATTTTCATTCTAGCAATTAATTACAACGAAATTAAAACAAATAAAAAGGGCTCTTTCGAAGGGCAAATACAAAAAATAAAAAATAAAAGACAGTGAATATATGTCTTCCATCGTTACGTGTTTGTTATGTAAATGGACAATCCCTTTTAGGCATTCCACTCTGTTTACATTTCACTAAACACGCACACGTATAAGGAACGAACATTAAAGGCGTAACAATGTTAACTTTAGATTACCGCCCGGCTTAATAAGGCAATTACTTCAAAATGCCAACTAAAAACCACATGCAAACAGCACTAAACGCCACCGTTTTCCTTAAAATTTGCCCAGGAAAATGGCATAATTATTTAGTCACTCTCTCAAGTTTTAATTTCTCCTACACATGTCCCAAACAATTACAGAACAGGCTCGTTACTTACTTTTAGTGTCTTGCTAACAAGAAAAGTTATAAATTAGAGCAGAGAATCGTTTTTTCAATTATTTAATGTTGACTAAGGCAAGCGAAAAGATGAGGGACAGCTCTGACAGCAACGAGATTTAAAAAACTTTTTCGTTCGTTTGTAAGGTAACATTTAAAAATTTTATAACTAATGTAATTTGCATTTTAAAATTTTCCATTTGGGAAATTTGAGTCTGTCTTAATAACCAGTAAAAAATATCCGTCTGGAAATAATTCTTTTTGATAGGAGCTTGCGTTAAAAAGAGAGACAGGAATGTACATGAGAATTATGTAGTTAATTTCAACATAATTATAATATTCAAATTAAAAGTTTCTTGCAGGTTGGGAAAATACATTCGAAATGAATTCGTCCTTATTGGAGGGAGGATATATTTGTGAGGCAAATTAGAGGAATATATTGTAGGTTTGGGTATCTACAGTATTTCAATATGTGGCGATACAACTGCAGCACACTACAGCGAAATGTGGTTGATGTGGTTTTACCTTGATGTTAATTATTATAATAATTTTGTAGATGTGGAATTTCATAATGTTAAATAGTTAATTAATTCTGGATTTATTGAATATGTATTTCCAGAAATGTATAATATCTAATAACTTAACCCACGTCGAAAAGGTTTGCCTACTATAAACACCTAAAACTATTCAAGGAAAACAAAAGAAAAAAGATGGCAGAATTGAAGCTATCATGGTTAGTATGGGTCGAGCAGGAATCTTTTGTTTGGGAATTTTTGGAAGGCCGTAGATTCGCAATCGTACTTACCAGGAATTTTTGAACAACGGTAAGGTGTTGATAGAGATTCCGGTACACAAAAAGAATTCCTATTTCCTTGTTTGACCAAGGTACAAATTAAGCAGCAGATCTTTGTTACTCACTACTAGTTGACAAAACAGAAATAAAAGTTTGACATCTTGAAAAATTACAATTCTAAGCCAAAAAAGTTATTAAACTTTTCAAACGCAGGTGCGCAGATCGAAAAACGAGGACGAAAATATCCACGTTAGGGGAGCATCTGGGTCTTGAGCACCCTTATTTTCTACAATTTGTTATGTCTCGCTTATTCTTTGACGCCCTTAGTATGTTAGTGCTACATTTATCCAGAATTATTAATTTGATATTGTATTTGGTGCATTCTTGCATATGCAGGACTGAATTGCCCAAAATCAAAGATCGGGCGATTTTTAAAGTGACCATAGTAGAAGATAGTTAGATTGATTTCTCTTAATCAACTGATTGTAGTTCATGGTATAAGAAACATTAGTGTCATTGCTGACCATTCTTTGTCTGTTAATTAAGGATGAATTAGGACACAAACTGAAACTTCGTGGTTGTAAAAACAGTGACATCAAGACGAAACGGCATCTTTGAGAGAGTAACTTCTGAAAATTGACAATCTAGCTGAAATATAATATTTACAAACAGAAGAAAATCTCGAGCTTCTGTCTAATAATGGTGACGTTCTTCAGGGCAGTTTTCATGATGTCACGCCAAAAATGCAAATTCTTGTGTGTAAATGTGGCATAACGTTTGGTGTTAGTATAAATGCATTTTTAGAACGGGTAGAAGAATAGTATGTTTCTTATTTAGTGCCTTAGAGTGTTTAAAGTAGATTTCCAGCGTTTTTCTAAATTCTCGGCGTTCTTTTTTGACTTATAATAACATTATATACTAGAACTCGCGGAGACGGAGGTTCGCGTTAGCGGCTGCAGCATCCCTAAGCTCTTTGGCGACCACCATGCGTGATCTCTTTTGCATGCACACATGCCGTGCTTGGTTCTCCAACACACCAACATTGGTGGCTTATAGTTTTTTTTAGAAACCAAGTAGAAGCTAAAGTGTAGTATTTCCTGCGTAACAAGTTCAAGATGTCGGAAAACTGCAACAATTAACATAATCGCTCACTAAGCATAGTTTCGTTTATCTGGTTTCTTTTTAGGAGGTAGATTGCAGTATGACTCCAAAGAGTGGCCCTCAAACAGTTGACGGATTTTGTCCACAATTAACATCCTTGATAAGAGTTAAATACGATGACGACTCAGGCGACGTCCTCCATTTATCTTTTCAGAGAACTAAATGTCATAACAGCTCGTAATGTAAGAACGGAAAAAAAGATATTTGTGGGATAGTACCAAATTGAAGGATCACCTTCTGTTCAAATCGGGCATAACGCAAAGAAAAAAAATATTTGGGAGGATCGAGGCCTGCATGAGCCGGGTTTTCTAGTCGGGCCTTTACGCGGTGCAGGTCGAAGTTCGGGTACGGGTCGGGCCAGGCCTCAGTTTAATAATTTATTGGGCCTTCTGGGGCCAACGTCTGGTCAATCAAGCCGTTCGGACCTCTTGAACCGTTGGGTCTTGTCGGGCCTGTCGAGCTGTTGAACCCTGTCGGGCCATACAGGTCTGTCGGGACTTTTAGACTTCTCGACCCTTCGGGATTCTCGAGTCTTCAGGCACCATGTAGTTTCGGATACTCTATCTCGTAGTGTCGCTCATACACCCCAAGCTATCTTTAGTTTCGGTAGGACCTAAAAATAGGAAGTAGGATCGTTGGTACAATAATCTTCTTAAGAGAATATCGTGTACTCCCAAAAAGCCTCCAGATTGGAATATAGATGGAATCAGATATTTAAATTAGTTTCTTTCCGAAAACCAAACCTCAAACTTTTCAAAACATTCTATAGAATCATTTTTGAAAGGAATTTCACATTAATGTTTATATCTGCTGGAAAAAAACTATCAAAAACCGATGGTAAAAGAAGACACAAGTGAGAGATATTACTGTAAACATAGAAAGACTGCTCTGATTCTTATTGTTAATTACGGCATACTCAAGGGTGGATGGCAGTCAAGTTAAATAACGTTGATCTCAAGTTTCAAAATTAATTATTCAGTTATTCTATTTTTTTTGTCTAAAAGCTTATTATCTGTTGTATTTTGTCTTGGGCATTAAAGAAGAGCATTTGGATATACCTTAGAATACGGCTGCAGATACTCAAATTACGATTTTGCATTTCTGTGAAACATGAAGAATAGTAAATACCAATTAATGGAGTCAAATGCTAGCCAAGCCGAAAAAATATAGACAGAATCAATTTGATAAGGTAAAAGCATTCTATCAGCTGATTTCCAAAATTATTTTGCAGTAACTGGTAGTGTGGGTTTATAACTAGAAATGGAAAAAAAACTTGAACCAAACCTATGTTTGATAAAAGCCTGTCTTGCAAGACTGGTCCCATAGAGGCCCCCTTGGTTGGAAAAGCTGACGTCGTCACTGGTCATGCCATGGTAACAGAATTCCAAAGCAGCACTGATTTTACATTGCTCTCATGTAATTATCTCAATATAAAACGGCAAAAATGAGGTTTTGAAACCAAACTATGACAACAAGCTAGCGATGAGTCACGCTCACACGCACGTGGTCAATTGTATCTTACCGGGAAACAAAATAATTTAGCTCTGACTCTTTTCCCGTTATTCAACTACCATTTGTTCTATTTGCTTGAATATGTCTTGGATACCATAGATACCAAAGGTATTTAGACTCTCTCTCGACCAAATCGTAGAAATTAGACCGAGAGTTCGGTCTGACCAAGTCCAATTCTAGATATCATTACATTCTGGGGTCCTGCCTTCTCAACAACTGTCTTCTCTATCAAAACATCAAAAACCAACAACAGCTTTCTTCGTTGCCCCGTGGGCAGCCATCGCAGAAATATCCCTTTGGAAGTATCATTCCTATCGTGAATGCCCCACCACGTCCATGTTTCCCATCGGCGCGCAACCTACACACTACCGGTTAGTTATTACACCACAACGCCGGCATCGACACTACCTACCTACAGCATCACCTAATGCTTCAGCAGCCATCCTCACCAGTGAGTTATCGAAGACTATGAAAAGTACTACAAGTGTAAAAGAGCGTTTTAACCATGCACAACACCGCAGCGGTTGCTGAGATGCCCGACAAAACCTGCACCAAATCATTTTCCCAGCGAGAGATAGCGACGCTTAAAACGGCTTCGGTCTTCGCCCGGGAAGCAACATTGGAAAAAAGACAACTAACCACGAAAGCGGTGAAGTGTATAACATCCGACTCGTTACAAAAAAGTCGGTCATTCTTTACAAATTATGAGGGCGAAAATATGAGTTTGCCTAAACATTTTCTGTAAGTTAATATTTCTTTCCAGAACCAAAAGAAAATCCGACCTCAGAACTTAGTGCGCCCTGAGGCAAAATCAATTTTGTGTCCTTTTATCCAATACGAGATAATATACATATGATGTTGCGGCCTGGGACAATTGTCGCCTCACTAGCTTAACGTCTGAAGCCGGTCCTGTGCATGAGAAGCCGCGAGGGAGAATTCTATGAAGGTCATTCGAGTGCCCTTAAGGCATCTTTTTATTGATTTTGTCCCTTCGAGGTTGATGGGGGGTTTGTTACGTCTCGCTTATTATTCGCCGCACCCGCTATGGTGGTGCTTTTGATTTTACAAGCGCAAATTGAGGAATTTCTGTTAACCAAATAATTATCGTATTTCTTGGTATAAAAGATTTTAGTGTCATTAATGACCCTTGGTTGACAATTTGATGAATAGTGCAGGGAAAAAAAGCACGAAACAAAAGCTGTCTAGGACACCGTGTATACACTCGTGTAATTTGAACTGTGGCGCTCTTAAGGTTATTGTTATCCTATTTGACAGTTTTTACGACGTGTCCCGTGAAAAGTGGAACAAACAGCCAAATTTATTTTCGACACGTATAATTGAGTCAACAAAGTTCAAGTGTATTTTATTCTTGGACGTTTTCCACGAACGCTTTGTCTCTTCATCAGTTAACGAGAAAAAAAAGGAAAATTCTTCTTATAGCATCCATTAAAAAGAATTAGGAACAATCCAATAATGCTGTTTAAATATGCTTTTACGTAATTATAATATCTAGAACGTCCATGTTCTATTATTAAGTTCTATCCATTAACATTCCATTCAAAATTGATATTAATCACTTAGGAAGGGAGAAACCTTTTCCATGTGAATTTTCCAAGTCAAGAGTCAAGAAGGATATTTTTCATGCAAGGAAAACATCTACCTTGACAGCACTATTTTTGTACTACGTGGGGGAAGAGAAAGCCTCAATTTTAAGCGGTGGTGCCCTCCACTTAAGGCAACACATTAATCTAAAACAGGGAGCATCTCGAGAAACCACCTGAAGTAGAAACTAATGGAAATTCAAACTCGCGGCTGTCAGTGACGACGAGAGAGAGAGGGAGGGAGCTTTGAAACGCAAATCTCATATCCAAAACTATAACCGAAGGAAGTTATTAGTAATTCCTTCGGGAATTACTACCAATTATGCCACAAGATGAATAACAAGTTGTTTATGAAGGTACGACAGGGTGTTTTCTCGTGAAGGATGACTTAACGTTGATGAATAGTTTAAGAGAAAGTATTTGCTAATACAAAATTTGCAAATAGATAATTTTCGAGTTGAGATTTTTATTAAGCTTAAGCCTCGTAAAGCATTAATTGTTTACAGTGCTACCGGTTTCGTATAGTAAACGTAACACAATATCCTCAGCGCGTAATGTATATTTCCCATATATTATGTGTTGTGTGGTTAGGTTATTACAGCGCAGCCACATTAATTTGACCCTGACCACATAAAGGTTATGTATCATAAGTTTATTAGAGCTTCCCCTTCAGGATATTAAGGTTCTTCCTGTCGTAGATGAATAATAACCCAGACTGCTGCATAAATTCGGTTTTTAAAAAATCCATTTCATATCATCGACCGATTCGCTGAAACGGAAATGAAAGGAGCTAATATTGGAAACTTGACAAGTGAAGATCAACTTCCCTAATAAACACAACCAAACTCAATCAAGTCTAAATTGATTTATCAATTAAATACCCTAACTTGAATAGGAGACTTGACAAATCGCTGAAGTGTTGAACTTTGTTCTCGTGCACGTGTCTAACCTACATCTTACACGTAGATATATGTTGCATTTTCCTATAGTTAAACTTTTATTTAGCAGACTCATTTGACGAAATTAACAAAGGGGAAATTCTTAGCTCTAGATAAACATTTCCCCGGAGTGAGGAAAATGGATATAGTATCAGAAAATGTTTGAGCTAATTTTTTCTCCCAGAAAGAAATGGGAAAGAGAGTGAACATAGAAATAAATTATGGATAAGCGCGAGTAAAGTAATGAATAATTTAATAATTATCATTAGATGCTAGAAAGTTCAAACCAGCAGAGCAGCGTGCTCTGGAAAAAATTAGGCCTGTATCATGTTTCTCTTTCTTTCGTGCTGTTTCGAATAAATATGTAATGGATTTTGCTTTATATATATACGTAGCGGAAAAGGGCTATTTTTACGTTAAAAGGCATAAAGCTTATAAATATTCAACATGGATTACTTACGGTAACGTGTAAGAGTACATTATATTCTTTTGTTTCAGAAGTGTCAGAAGTCAAGAACATTGAAAGAATTAATACTTCAATGTACTTGGCCCTTTTTCCTTGAATACAGTCTACGTATTCATTCTATGCAGATGACATAAAGGTACATTCAGAACTTAACAATTGTCATAATAAATTCCAGAACGACTTGAATAATCTCTAAATATGGCACGATGAGTGATTGCTGTCTCTTAGACTTCAACAAGTGCTTCGCATGGAAAAATAAAAAATCCAAAGCGTAATTACCAAGACCTTCTTGGTCGCGTCATATAAACCACACCGCGTGTACCAACGTCTGTAATGTTGTAATGTGAAGGTAATATTTGTCTAATTTACAAATTGTATTTCATCTTTAAACCATTATAAATATCAAAATTTATCAAAGTGGTTAAAATTCTCTCGTCTTGTAACCTTCTCTGGTAAAGTTAAAATGATCTATGGTCAAAATGGAACCTAAAACCGCAAAAAGAGCACCCGATCGAAAAACAAAAAATGTAAAATAATAATTGCAATTCTGAATGGATCAAAGCGAGCATTTTAAATATACAATCGTAACATGCAGAGAAATCCTTTGAAAAAGCAGTTAAAAGCTACTCTTGGTAGAAACTGAACGCCAAAATCGTAACAATGTTCAAACTCTGAAATGTAAGAGATTAGATATTAAAAAAAAAACAAAATTCAAGCCTTTCTTGCATGTTGAACATAAACAAGCGCTCCTTCGTCGCTTTGCGTTCCTCTCCGTTTAACTTACCCCATCCATAGAAAAGCTTGAATTGTTCTCAAGTTGGACTGTCATCTGCAGTGGTTGAGAGTCGGGTTTCTCCCTCCACTATTTACCCAAGGCGACCGATAGCCAGTGCCTATTTTTGGCCAGGGCGGCGCGGCGCCTTAGGTAGTTTTCTGTTTATTTTTCTTTCTCCAATTTATTGCAAGTATGAAGTTTACTTTTTAATAAAATTTTAAATAAACTACAAGACGTGGACTTCAGAATCCCCTGTTAGCATAAGATCGTAGAATAACAAAACACAAACTTTAAAAAAACCATAAAAACCAGTCATAAACTAAAAATAAAATAACATAATTTGCAGCTATTGATTTACAGCTAAATTAGTATAAATTTCTAAATACTAAGTTGTATTTAAGTCAGTTATATGAAATCTATTCATCATCTTTCGAACCCAGACAGTACAGTTTAAAAGAAATTAAAACATTTTCAAGAATTTAACATACAAAGACTCTGCATAATTTAACTTTGATTATCTCGATGACGCAATTTTGAATCTGAATCAGACAGATCGGATCCTTTAAAGAGAAGATTCAAGTCGATCTTGAAGTACTTATAGAAGTTCGGATGTTATCAACGTTAAGAGCCGTGGTTAAGGTGGATAATGTTATAACCGTTGTTTATAATAATAAATAAAAGTATAAAAATAATTAACGTTATTTATTAGCCCTTAATAAACAGGTTAACAAGTTGTTACAACTGTCTAGGAACTGTGTTGTTAAATCTTGGTGCATCTATAATGATGATCCTGTAAATACTGACAGGTTCTGTTCCTGTGCATAAGGGGTGAGGTTTGTAATTCCCGGCGTTTTCCATAGAAGTATATAATGCTTAAGTGTTCTAAGGAAATATTGCGGTAGGTCGTTTAAGAGGAATTAGACAAAACCAAAATTCCTTGCCTTTTACGAAAACTTACAATGTGTAAACGTTTAAAAGATTTCTAAAGAAATATTAAAGAACGTTTGAAAGGGATTAACTGACAAACGGCAAAAAAATCTTTTCTGTGACGGTCGAGGGTGTGATGTCACATTCCTAAAAGTAAATGTTCTTAAAATATATAATCATACTTAAGTGTAGGTTTTTTATACATCAAGACATAGTCAAAACCCTGATAAAGCTTTCTCGCCCGTATCTTTGTCCCCTGTTTTGTCCAGTATCTCCCAACAGAGCCAGGTTGACTTTCCGATTCTTTCTTGGCGTTCCGGTCAGTAAATGGAAGCAGTTTAGCTTCCTAGTCAAGTCTCGGAAGGATATATTGGGGTTTAGAGTGAATTGTGACTTTCTTACGACCCGATTCCGACGCTTTCTAAGTGCTGAAATTATCCTCATAACGGTGAAAGTGGCACATTGCAGCTCTTTGGCGATCACCCTTACGACAAATCCCGACTTTGTATATGTTCGACCATAGTTTACACTTTGATTACCGTCTCTATTGTTTCGAAAAAATCTATTTTGACAGATGAACAACTAGATCGTTCAGCATTGTACGGGTACACATTTTTTAGTTTTAAACAATTTCGAATGCCTGAATTATTTCGTGTACAGGCCAAAATTAGGCAAAACAGGGAAGTAAAGTGCTTCGAATTATCAAGAGTAGTAATAAATACTCAGAATTAAAGCCTCAAACACGAACCGCAATTTCCTGAATGTTTTAAGCCTTTATCATTGTTGAAATACTAAAAAGTACCCAAAGTTTTGTAAAGTGTTTCAAATCCTTATGAAAGCGTTTCAAGACCTTACGAAATTGCTCGTTAAATTGCTTAAAAGCTTTCAAAAAGCACCATCGACTAGTGGTTTTAAGTTAAGTAAGGTAAAGGTTAGTTCCGCTAGTGTGACGGATACATGCAATGGAAGCAGGATATGGTTGCTTGCAGGTGGTTCCACTTAAGCAGTTAAATAATGTTTCATATGTATAACTTATAATAACGCATTTGCTTGTCTGTTAACACTTGAAATCTGCAAGTTCAAACTAGTTAGTTAGAAGCTCGCGATGTTAAGTTGCGAAGAGAAGATTTCAAGCACCGAAAGCGCTTGAATTACTCAAGAGTTCGAGTGCTTGAAGCACTCTGAAAGTACTTTAAGCCCTAGAATACTAGAATCGATAAGCAATTAAATAGTTTTTTACGTTGCAAGGGAAGAAAGTGATACTTTTTCCCCGCGTGTGTCACACGAAGGAAACAAAGGCACCTTCTTCCAGAGTTTCACATATGAGTTGTAAAATAGCTTTGGTATTCATGGTATCCAAAACGTATCTAAGAAAAACCAAATCAAAACTTATTCGTTATTACAGTAAGTCATATTGCAAACTGTGAGATGAGTTAACATTATTAAAAGGTTTGACGACTAAATTTAAGTGAAATGGCTCAATTTTACATTCATACTGATGCTGTCCGAGTTCATTCTTCAGATTTTAGCAGAATCCACATTGTTTCCTTCCTCCACCTCATTTTCAGATGAAATACCTGAAAGATCAATCTGTAGTTGCGGCTGAAAACACCAGCTAGCTGTCTTTCATCATTTTTCCATTTGTGCTTGTTGAAAGCCTTTTTGTTGCTTTTTAGTCCAGTGCTTCACTCAGTGAACATTGAAACAGCTGTTCGGCCTCATACGTTAATCAATCTGATTGTCATTTATCTTGTTGGCCCTAAGTACAAGTAAGATGGTTGTGACTACTAGTAAATACAGTAGACTGCATTACTAGATTGATACAGAAACTAAACAAGTCTTTAAAACAATTGATAGAGAAACACAAGCTATGCTATCACCGAATTCGATTACCAATGGGCGCATTCATGAACGCTCAGTGGTTAAATTCAGCGAAAACTTTATCAGCGCATGCTAGGTTTAATCAGAGAACGATTCTCTGCTGCAGCTGTGACGATACTGCGCGCGCATTGCACTTCGTCTTTTTTTATTTAGATGCTGAATTAAATTTGAGGTTAGAAAACTGCCTCTACTACTACCTTTGACAGTGCAGCGCTTACAAACTTATCCTACAATCTAGACTGAGTAAGATTCTCGATAGCGGTATGGCAGTTTGTCCATTCAGCGAATCTGATTACTTAGAACCTCAGCCGCGCCTACTAAGCTCCTTTTACACCTGTTATTACTCAAGATGTACAATGGATATATATAGTGTTGTAAAGTTTCTGAAACATTTTGTTTGAAATGTAATTCATAAGTAGAGAAAACATATTTAGTTAGACGTAACAGTGTTGAAACTTGTTATGTTCGGGACTATCAAATCTTGAGAATGGCATTTTAAATCATACTCATCATAGTTTACAACAAATCCTTGACGAAAAAACAAAAGAATTAGACTTCCATCTTCAGCCGCATAACCTTAAAATGACACACGTTGCCAAGTTTCAAGAGGCATGCTAAAATGGCAAACTTGCAAACGTTGTCCATTATTATTATTATTCTTATCATAGGCTGTAGGAACTACGAAATCTAGCAGACGCCGTGGGGAGACGGGCATATCTCTAATGTGAAAGCTGAGTGCAAGAGAAACACCCCGCATTGAATTGAAAACCCCAAAATAAAATCTGGGAGGGGGGAGAAGGTAACGAGAACATTTGTGTCCACCACTTATGAATTTAAAAACAAAAGTTTCAAAAGGTGTTAACATGTTTCAATAAAATTTAACTTAATTGAGAAGTTTCAATGAAAAAGTTCAAGCCTCAAGCCTCACTTGAAAACAAGAGCGTTTTCGTTTTTTTCCGCTTAATTTTCCGTTTTAGGTGCATTCTCTGCTGTCATGGATTTCCAGTCTGTGAATGAATTATAAAATCATAAAAAGTTTCAAAGGCTTTTAAGGTATACTGAAGAATCGTTTGGTTGAAGTACAATTCGAAAAAGTGGAATAATATCGAAGTTAAAGCAAGCGCCGGGGGATACAACATGAAAATTGCATAAAAGAACGGTACCTATTTGTAATCTCTCATTCATCTTTCCTAACATACAACCACCGGTTTAATTTGATGCAACCTTCTAGCTGATGAATTAAGAGGGAAACGCCTCACTGTCTGTTTCTGAACTTACTGAATTTTAACAAAACAATGAACATTAGAAGATGTAGAGTTTTCCGGTGGTTTTTGATAGCTAAACTTTTCTCTCCTCTCATCCACCCGCGATGGGATATTGTTACCACCTTTGATGTTTGGTTACCAGAAGGGATACAGAAACAAAAAGACCTTTCCTGAAAGCTGCAGCAAATAAACAATCCTTGGAAGCTTTTCCAAATAAACATCTTCACGAAATTCTTTATTGTACTTACTTAGTCTTGTCATAAATACACAAACGCCTATTTTCTAAAATAAAAACAAATATATACAGAAAACGAAAGTTGTTTATTTAGTACATATTAAAGATCATAAAAAAATATAAAACTACTCAAAATGTCTACTCTTTGCGTTCACGCACTACTTCCATCGGTATCGAAAGCAGCTGCCTTCACCAATCAGCCGTTAACGACTCGATATTTCGATGAGGCTTAGAGCAGGCCTTCTCCTCAAAACAGTCCACAAGCGGTAGTCCAAAGGATTGAGGTTCGGACTTCCAGAGGGCCAATCTTCAACAGTGATAAACCCCAGTAAATTCATTTTTAATCAAGGTTGTGTCGCTCTTGCTTTGTATGCGGGCGCTGAATCTTGTTGGGATATACAGTGCCCGCGTTTTGACCCCTTGCTCAAAAAAATGCAGTTGAGTGACCCCTTCATACGACACTCTCCACCAAACCATCACTGAAGCTGGGTGATGATCTCTTTCCACCTTTGCGATTTTTTCAGCGACTTCCCGAAAGCTGTGGGCGTAAACCTTATCGTTTTGCCGGTTGAACTTTTCCTCCACAGTAAAAATCTTTTCATCTGTGAACAGAATGTGTTTGTGTCAAACATTCGCGTGTCATTAAAGCAACCTTTTCGTTCGTGCGGCTCTAATATTGCATAATGCAGCTGTTATCAGTCGTACAGTGCTTCTAGGGTAAGCTGTGAGTATTAGGTCTTCTTTAATGATCCTCGATATGGTTTTCGGAGGAATCTTCACCTCTCGAGCCAAAATCTTCTAGGCCTATCGTTGATAAAGGACATCTCATTGTACCGATTTATGGCCCAGTATATGGATTTCTTGGTGATTCTTAACTGTTTCAGCAGGTTGATGTTTTATTGCACTTGTATAAAGCAATTACCGCAATTACCATGTCTATTGTGTGACAGATTGACACGAAATATAATGGTTCAGACCCTACTTGATCTTTTAGTGTAAAAACATTTGCATGAATGCAATTTGAAATGTTTTTAGACACCCGTATATATGTTAGAGACAGAATTCATGGCAAGACTAAGTACACGTGGCGTTTTCGTTTCTAATCGCATCGTATCTTATCTCATTGTCCATAGACGTACGACTAACCGTAAAATAAATTAAGTAGAAGCGAGTTGACATTAATATTATTATATTAATATTAATCTTGTTGTTTTTTTGATTCTCTTCAGTAAAGTGTGCTCGTCTGCAAGTTAAGAAACTGAAAGTATCCAAAAAATTAATATTTTCAAATATATCTTTGTATTTATAAACTAAAAGTCGCCAATGAATGGCCTCTAAGATCCCGCAGTCCGCATTAGCGTTTCATCTTTAGTCTGCCTTATTCATTAGCCACGTTATTCCGTCTCTATCAGTCGGTTTTGCAGTTTTTACCGATGTTTGTGGTTTTGTAAGCATGGCAAAGCATCTGTGGTTTGCATGAATTAATTTTTTTTAATTTATTGCTATTTTAGATATAATGAATTTCACCGTTCAAGATACAGAGTTTTCCTTAGTTTTTGATAGCTGAACTTCTCTTTCCT
>VTPC01090027.1:736043-748643 GCA_011009095.1 Ignelater luminosus
CCCCCCACAGGCAGTCTGATGGAAAACGAAGCCCGACCCGACACTAACAATCAAGTCAGCTTCCTTTAAGAAGGTTAAACAAAAACGAAAGTTGGGTGCAATTTCTATTAATCTGCCGCAAAGTAAGACAATGGTCTAATAAAAACCAAGGGTAGTCTTCCCGAAAGAAGTTTGAATGAGGGAGAAAACGATCATCAGCAGTACAAAGTCGGGTCCGACGACAACTAAGTTAAACAAAAATGAAAGACAAGCGTGAGCTGTAATAACCCGCGTGATGAAACCGCGAAGCAAAATGACGGTGTGATGAAAGGCGAAATCAGACTGAGAAAACTATCAGAGATTTGGTGGAGAGTAAAGCCTGATTCAACGACAAACAAGAAACTTCAAGGAAGGTAGCCTTTTAGCGGGCAAAGCCCAACCTTGCACCGCCACATGCAGTCAAGGATAACCAAGTCAGCTTCCTTTGGACGACTAAATAAAAATGCAACCGATTTACAGTAATCTACGTGATGGAGACGCAAAGCAGATTAACCAAGTTAACTACGTAGAAATGTTACAAAACAAATGCGAAACTCGGTAGAGCCGCGAAGCGCAGTGATCAGTTGACCTCGACAACGATAACCAAGTTAACGTTCCTTAAGAAGATTAAAAGAGGAGCGCAAAGCACAATGTATAATAAAAAATTACGCAGTAGAGCCTGTAAAAAATCAATGATTTGATGAAAGTTGAAAGTAGGTGATCTGGTCGAATGTGAAGTCTGACATGATCTGATAACAGCGAAATTTCCCTTAAGAAGCATAAATAAGGGGAAAACTCGATTATGAGTTGTTGTGGGTGAACTTTAGAAGGTCAAAATCCGACCGTGCACCGCCGCGGGCAGTCTCATGGAAGATAACCCGACAACAATAAACAAGTCAGATTCCTTTAGAAGGTTAAACAAAAATAAAAGCTATTTGCAGTAACTGGTAACAACCAAGTTACCTATAGATATGTTACAAGAAAAATGAGAAACGCGATCGAGCCGCGAAGCGCAGTGATAAGATGGTGGGGAGCAAAACATGACCTCGACAAGTTAACCGAGTTAAATTTCCTCAAGAAGGTTAAAAGAAGAGGGGCGCGAAGCGCAATGTATGATAAATGCGCAATAAAAGAAATTGGTGATTTGGTGAAATTTGAAAGTAGGTGATCTGGTAGAGATTGAAATTTAACAGTAACCAAGAGTTTCCTAAGAAATCATAAAGAAGGGAAAACCTTGGTTATGAGTCACCGTAGGTGAACTTTTGGAGCCCTACCGTGAACTGTCTCAGGTGGTCTGATGGAAGACAACCCTGCAGGCTGAAGGCAGATTCAACAACAACCAAAAGTTAGCTCTTTCGTAAGAAGCTTCAAAAAGGGAAAACTCGATTATAAGTCACTGTAAATATCCTTTTGGGGGACTAAAATCGACCGAGCACCACCGCAGGCGATCTAATGGAAAGCAAAGCCGGATCTAACAACAATCAAGTCAGCTTTCTTTAAGACGGTTAAAGGAAAATAAAAACGAAGCACGACTCGTAGCAACCCGCATGATGAAAAACAATACCTAGGCGATCTTCCCGTAAAAAGCTCAAACAACCGAGAAAACTTGATTCATTATGGATTATTGTAGGTGGCCTTTTGGAGGGTGAAGGAGGCCTGATGAAAGTCGAGGTCGACAACGGCCACCAAGTGAGCTTCCCGTAAGAAGCTTAAAGAAGGAGAGAACTTGACAATGTAGTCTGATAAAAGGCAAAACTGAGGTTAGACTGTCGCAGGCATGCTGGTGAACTTCCATAATAACCAAGTTAACTCTCCCTAAAAAGGTTACAAAAGGATGATTGGGAAACATGATAGAGCCGCGAAGCGGAGTAATTAGATGGTGGAGAGGAAAGCATTGCCCAACGAGTTAACTTCCGTTAAGAAGGTAAGTCTGATCTAACCTGGCAACAACAAGCAAGACAGCTTCCCTTAAAAGGATGAGCGCAAAGAGCAAAGTGTAGTAGTTTGTATGACAGAGGAGCGCTCCCAGGGATAAGAAAATAAGTTGCGCAACGAGTACAATATACAAACCATCAATAGACACACATAGAAGCCTATGAAATGAAAGCAATGTTGCTAATCCTAAAAGAAATACGAATGAGAAATAGATATTTGAAAATCATCAAGCAAATCCTTCAGTTTTCTAAGTTCTGGTATCGTATTGACAGGGCCTTCTTCCTCGAAGAGACCCCTGAGGCTCAAGCCTTAGCTGTTACGATTTCTTGGGTGCTGCACGGCAAGTTGTCAGATCAGGGTTTTTATTTTTTCGAAATGTCCGAGAGGAACTCCCCTCATGTCTGTTTCGAACCCACCACAACCGCGACGGTGTTGCTACACCATTAGCGTATTGTAGTAGTAATTTCTTTATTCGATCACACGGTATTTTGTGTATTGCAACATTTCAGAAGAAAAATAATGAATATTATAAGAAGATGATTGGAGGTGCTTGCATATAATAGGCCTTGGGGTGCTGGCACTTTTGGATATCTGTCAAGTCACGATACTTTTCAGCACCTGATATGGAGAGTCGGTACTCGCAAGTATTGATGTTTTTGTTTTTACCACTCCTTGACGACTTAGGGGTTTACCGATTCCCAGACATTTCCTTCGATTTTTCGGTAGCTACACAAAACCTGAACTTGTACAGGAGATTTGAGTGAGTGTTTCAGAATTTTAAAAACGAGCGTGATCCAAAAATAACCAACTGGCTAAGCAACAATAGTCTTAAGCCTTCATTTGTGTAGTGTGCCTTCTAATTTTTTCATTCTTCATTTTTCCACAAGCAAGATATTTTATCAGAAGGGAAGGATGCTGTGATGAAGGTACACAACTTCAAAAGAATTAATAATTTAATAATCAACAGTCTAACTACTAAACGACTCCTCATTTAGGTGGATCTAAGAGGCACGCATTAAGTCTGTTAAACATCATTTGAGACGAATTTTAAATCGATTGAGAAAAAAAATAAAAAACAATATTCGTCGTTCTAGGTAAAAATAACGAAGAACCTTCAAGGAAGACTTTTTTAAACTTGCTGAAACATTAGCAAAATCTAAAAGCCATCATTTATTACCGATGGATCAGAAATTCAGCTGCTACCGCCTGGATTTACAAGCTGCTAAGACGCCCGCCGCTATATTCCTTCTACATCTTATCGAAATCCGCACCATTTCACAAAAGCGAGAACACACACTTCCGTTTAACTTTATGGAAGGAAAAGTGAAAAGAAACCCCTACACATAACATACTAGTGCGCGCACACACACAATGAAAGCAATAAGGAAAATCGAAATATTATTCCATGTCTATTCTTCACGAATAGATTAGTATGGGTTGCATGGTGATAGAAACATAAAAAAGTCTAGACTAGATTCACTTCATATTATTTAGAATGTAAAGTATAGAAAACTTAACCGGAGAAAAAATGTCAAGACTGTTAATAAACAACTGGAAATAGTAACACACATTTCTATGTAACGACCCCGATGATTACTCGGTCGAAACGTGGTTTTTAAAACGACTGGTTTCTGTTCTCCCGTTCTCTTTAATTATCTCACTATTTTTAAGCAGCACAATGAGCCTCCGTAAAAAGACAAACATACTTTTCCTTGTTATTACTTAATGAATTTGTTTTATTGTAAATTACATTACAACCCAATTCCTTTCTTTTCTTTTTAATTTGGAGATTTAATATGAAGATTGATGATGATGGAGTGTTTATAATTTGATGATCATTCAAGTACAATCCTAGATTAATTAAAATAACTTTCATTCAATCTGGGAAAATCAAATACAAGAAGGAAGCGGCTCGGGAGTTAAATAATCATTTTAATCCCGAAGAAAATTGTGAATTCCTAGAATTATTATGACATTCCAAGACTTTTATTAAATTTCTAAATGGGAGTTAATTTAGAATGTTTTCGATAATTAAACGTATAATAGAATAAAGATGACTTGAACTGTTATTATTGTGCACGTCCATTAGGAGAACGATCTAAAAATTTCACTGAATGGGAGTGTCATGTCAAAGACCGTGGGGTTAACAACCAAAAGGCACGATGATTTAAAATTACAACTTACACGATTTAACAAGCTAGAGAGCTTTTAGCTTAGCAACTTCTAAAAATTCCTAACCTAAAAATTGATGGTTATACAAATAGTTTTCAAGCGAATTCCAATGGTTCGAAACGTGAGGTCAAAGCGTGAAAAATACAATTTTTAAAAAATTAAACGATTTTGAATGGAGGGTGCAATGAGTAATTTATTTGAAAAAGGGCCCATTGCACAACAAAATCAATACAGATAATGCATAATTAACGAACTCACCAACGATAACGGTAGCAACTCCGTCCTTAATTTCCTTAATTTCTTTGGTGGCATTACTTCCTACATGTAAAAAATCGGAAAGTGACAGCGACGAAGCGATAATTTGCCTTTTCTCCTCGAAATTGAGGTAATCCAAACTGTTACTTCTCTGAGGCGCAACAATGGCAACTGTTTTCGTTTTCGTAACGGTGTTGTTTCCACTTTTATCTGTTAACACTTGCGAAGGAACTAAATACACACCACTCACTTTAACGGACATTTCGGCACACAGAATTATCGTTTTCTCACCTAACACGTTCAACCTTCATTTTTGAATATTTCAACATTCCCACTTGAAACGGGCCACTTGAAAATAAAAAGGAAACCCTCTTCAGTAAGGGTGAGAAGCGTGATTACAACCCTATAATGTTACAAGACGTCCGAAAACACTCGAGGACCATCTTGGGTTTCTTAAAACACCTGTTGTTTTACTGGCAGCAGGTAGACAAACCGTCGCACGCACTACACCTTTTACAGGTGTGCATAAACATAAACAACACAAAGGGCTTTAGCAGCAGCAATTTCAACCCGCACAGATCACTACTCTTGTTAACCCCGTAACATCTGAGAGAATAAATTCATTCATCGATCGAGTAAACAAATCTCAGGCGCCGAATATCTTTAAAGACCACACGAGCACGAATTATTTTATACGAGAATATCAAAGTCCGTAGAGAAACAACTACATCGGATATACATGGCACGCATTCCTTTCGATCGTTCGTTCGTACTGATCCGGCGCCAGCATTCATGTTTTCCGAAGGCTCACGGACTCCGAGGCCCCCTATTTCATATCCTATCTACGTACAATGAACACGAATAACGCTATTTCGCTTGCACCGACGCTGATGTACGAGAATTGAAAGAGCAGAAGTCGCGGAATGTGTAGCAGGTGTAAGTACTTGACGCGACGTCGAGACGGGAGTAACTATGGAGATGTGCATGCAGTCACTCTCACCCCTTATTGCTTTCATCCCTGAATTGTATTTTTAGATTGTTTGCACCTGATACACCTGATAATGTTCACCGAATTACGCTACACACACGTACAGATACAATTTTCATATGCACGTGCGCACCGGAAGCTTCCGCAATCACGGTCAACTCTTTATATTAAAATTTGGCTACAATAGAAGTGCGTACACACGCACACACAGAAATAACATTTACCAATTGGAATCAAATATTAAAAAATACCTCCGCCAATCCGAAAAGAGGAAATGCCATTCAAAATTAAGTATATTTATTCAGTGGTCAATACAAATCAATACCTGCGGTGTAACGTGGAAAAAGCTTATTTTGAGGACGTTTATTTCCAAACTCCCACACGTTCCTGGAATGAAGCTTCTTGTTTTTGAATTTTCTTTGAAATGTCATTTATTTGCTAAATTCCAGCAGTTGTTTACTTATACGCATGTTAGACGGTAAGGTTTTTTGCTATAAGAACAATTCTGAATAATATTCATTACAGGAACTAAATCCTCTTGAAACTAATTGAACGCGTTTTGCTATTCAATACAAGCATTATCTCTGGAGATTCAGCTGGGTATAATTACTTTTCTATAAAGCGAAAAGTGAAAAACTTTTAACGGGAAATACGTATACAATCGATAAACGTTCAGGAGTATATAGTAAGCGAATAAGGAGAAAAGCTCCAGAAAAAACTTCTCTGGGGAGAAAGACCCGAGTGAATCGAAAAAGAGAAGTTTTTACTAAAAAAAGACAATTCTAGAAAATATTCTGAAAACAGATACGCCTTTCAGTAATAAATTGTTTGTCTTTTCTTATATTTGTTGTCAGGGTGATTCGGTATATTAAAAGTATGAAAGTTATTTATAACCAAGCGGAAATATTTCAAGATACAGACGAAGAAATAATCAAACAAATCGAGAAAATAACTACATTTAACTTAACCTTGAAAGAATGCATCATTTGTTTTAAATATAACCCTGCGTTCGGTAAGGTACCTCTGACAGTTATTTTTGCTTGGGATCGTCACTTGTTCTTGTCACTCAAATATTAATCCAGATTTGAGCGACAAGAACAAGAGATGATCCCGAGCAAAAATAGCCGTCAGAGGTACTTACCGAACGCAGAGTAAGTTGAACTTATCTTCTGAAATCAGGGGAACATTTCCGCAAATGTTTTAGGTAGGGTTTCAAAACAATACTGACCTTTTCAATTTATTTTTTATATAATTCTTCTTGATAAGAATTAAGTCGCCTTGAGCAATTTAAAATGGTTCAGTTTTTATTTTGTTCGCGCCAAGAGGTACACAGAATCGATTTAGTTTGTTACCAGAAACGTCTTACCGACAACGTCAGATTGGGACCGAAAAGAGTGGTAAGTATGTGGTTCTATCCACAGATCGGTGCCAACATTGATTAACGTTAGAGGTAAATTATCCGTATATGTTAGAGGCCTGCATGAGCCGGGTTTTTTAGTCAGACGTTTACGCGGTTCGGGTCAAGGCTCAGGTTTGGGTTGGCCGAGCCTCAACTTAAAAATTTATCAAGTTTTTCGGGGCTACGTCAGTTTAATCGGGCCGTTCGGTCCTATCGGATCTGTCTTCAGGCTTCTCGGGTCTGTCGAGCCTTTTGAACTTCTCGCGCCTTCGGGTCTCTCGGATCTATCGGGCCGTTTGGATCTCTCGGGTCTGTCTGGCCATACGGGTCTGTCGGGCCTTTTGGACTTCTTGGGCCTTCGGGCTTCTCGGGTCTGTCGAGCCTTTTGAACTTCTCGGGCTTTCGGATCTCTCGGGTCGCTCGGATCTCTCAGCCTGTTCCGTCATATGAATCTGTTGGGGCTTTTGGATTTACCGGTTCGTTCGGACCTCCGGTATGTTGGACTGTTCGGGCCTCTGGCCTATTGTCGGACCTCTTGATCCGTCAGGCCAATCGAGCTTTTTGGACTTTTTGGTCCTTCGGGTCGCTCGGGTATATCAAGCCGTTTGGATCTCTCAGACTGTTCAGGCTTCTTGGGCTGTTCGGGACTCTAGGGCCTGTCTGGCCGATCAAGAAGTTACTGGGATGTTTCGAGCTGCGTTAAGTTTGTCCCCAGTGATAATTTAGAGTCAGGTATTGCCATTCGTATACTTGCCATCGGAACGTCCCGCCACCCTGGCTGGATTTAGTCACTCCGGCCACCAAAAGTTCCCTTCACCTTGCTTCTTCTGGGAATGAGAGCTCAAGCCGTCTGAACATCTATGCAAGAAAGCCCGTCTACTGCTGCCGTCAAACTGTCCATATTCTCCAGGTCGAGTCTGCGATGGGTGAGAATCCACGCAAGCCACTAAAGTTTTGAAAAATTTAAATGCGGATTTGTTTGTTCTTTTTCTTCTTCTTCATTTGTTCTCATCGTCGTCGTCATCTACATCGTTGCTATTATCACCACATTCGAGAAAAAAACTCCGTTCCATTGCTCGTGCTAGCTGGATGTCCCTCGGCAATAACTCTACAATAATTGCTTCAACGATATTAATCACTAAGTTCTTTGCCAAGGGATAAAGGCTCCTACTAATGCTTTTTGCCAACATTCCTTACCACTATGAGGGGACATACGCGTACGCGAATATTGCGGGCTTACCCGTGTCTTGTGTTGTGCAGATGGATGAAAACTTTGGCTGGCACTTCAGGTACCATCTTTCATCACTACCACCACTGAAGCTAGTTATTCCACATATCGCCTTCGGCGGCCGCTTTACAAAACTTTCTTACGTGTAATTATTTTTTAAATTCTTAGAGACAGTGTAACTTTAGTGTTACTTCAAAGCCGTCTCTCTGCAAAACCTTCTTACGTACAACTCGTTTGTTAATTTCTTGGAGATAATAGCGCTTTAGCTTCGCTTGAAGGCCGCCCATGGCGACCAACATACAAGCTTCGGTTTTTCCCAATACCGCCTTCGGCGGCCGCTTTGTAAAACCTTGCTACGTATAACTATCTTGATTTCTTGGAGACAGTAGTGCGGTAACTGTGCAGAACCTTTTTCAGTATAACTTCTTCAGTTTCCTAGAAACAGCAGTGCTTAATATCTATTTCGTGGCCGCCTATGGCGAGTTAACGCTTTGTAAAACCTTCTTACGTATAACTCGTTTTTTAATTTCTTAGAGGCAGTCATGCTTTAGTTTTTTTTCTTAAAGTCACAACGCTTATAAATTCTACTTAGTTCAGCCGTATTCTGTAATATAACGGATAACAGCTATTGATGGCTCTGATCTTCTTGGGTAAATTCGCTGCTGATTACGTATTTTACATCAGAGTGTCTAAGGTCACCATCTCGAAGAATCATAGAAGATTTGTGAGATTTTGGGGGTTTGGTATTGGAGATGTTTCCATCACATTACAGTTATATGCTCAGGATATTATGTAGCAAAATGGGCACGATATTAGCTTGGATATTCCCATCTTGTCAACACCAAATGAACCGATTCGATTGTTTGAGTGAGTCATCTTGACGCTATAAAAGTAATTTCAACGTTATCGGTGTCAAGCTGCTGTTCAGTGTATTGTTATGGGAAAATGCTTCGTCAGTATCACTTTTAAGCAGCAAAATATTAAAGCTTAAATGGCATTATCACTTTATCATTTAATGAACCACAGTCTTTCGGCGCTGTGTTACCCGCTGTTATACGTGATATCCAGGCAATTAAAATAAAGAGAATTTTAGAGATTTCAGTTCTCTTCCACGTGTAAATTGTATTTGAGATGAGATCCTTCAACTTTTCAAGAAATTAAAAATTGTTAAAACTGACCATGTTTTAATTTTGAGTTGTCGGGCTTGAGCTTTCCTAATAAGCTAGCTCCGATTTAATAAATTAATTTAAAACAAAACAACTGTGTAGTCTACTAGATTTATGACCTGCACACTACAAATAACAACCATACGTTATAAATGCTATTCCCTTATCAAACTTGAGCAAATTGAATTAGACAATTACATTATAATCTAGTTTATACTTTGCCATTGTTTCACATGTTTAAAAATTCTCTGGACTCTAGAAACGTCTAAACGCTAACAAATCACATCATACATGGTAATTTTAATTTGACATTGAACTTCAGTACGTTTGACTTGAAAATAACAAATATTTGCCCATAAATAAAAGGACGTCTCGAGACAACACATAATGAAGTATCTAGAAGTAAAAATAACAACTACTGGTTATCTGAGATCGCTTATGTAAACAATAAAAATATTTAAAAACACGCATTAGTTTTAGAATCGAAAGAAAAGAGACTTATGCTATCTATTATCGTAAATATACGATTGTCATTAATTTCCTTCCCACGAAATGTATCTTGCATGTTTTTAATTTCACTCCTACAATGCAAAATACACAAAGGACATTCTATCCACTTATTTTTTTCCTATTTTAAAATTCATCCATAAATCGACCTCTTCCTTCGAAGTAGTTATTAATGAAAGATTGTAATTTTATGCTTAACATGTATACAATGCAAAAAACTTAACTTGCATTATCATCTTCCTGAAAATACTGTCCGTTTCATCATTCATTAATTTGTATGATTTGCATTGAAAGTAAGTTTATTTATAAACGGAATTCTTTTATAAAATCGTGCGTGCATGAATATAAAATTAATATTACACTACCGAATTCTTACGAACAATACTTTTATGGTTTATATAATGGTAAAAAAATTGTAAATTGCAATCCGTCTTTTATTTCAGGAAGTGAATAACATCAATTAAATTACAAAGTTAGAAGTTAGAAAATCCAATCTTCAAATGCATCGAAATTTTTGGAATCCTGAGTGAAGACTAACCCTCATTCACTTTCATTTCCGGATACAGCAATATCGTTCCCCTTTTCTTCATTATTGCTCTATCCTGAATTCATCTCGTCTGTGGTTTTCCTGTATTCGTTTTTATTTATTAGAATCATCTAACCTCAACACAATCAAAATAATTTGAGTCTTCTACGTATTTTTAGTCTATCTTTACATGAATTCCGGCCTTTCAACATTGTATTACCCGCTGTCACACCTGATATCTACGTAAGTAGAAAAATTTTAGATTTTCTTTTTGATTTCAGTTCTCTTCCACGAACTCGGACTAAAATTAACTGTACAAGAAAAAACCATGATCATATATGTAAAACGCCATTAAATTCAAACGAAATTAGAATTTACGATGCCATATCACCGATATTAATAATATAAAAATAGCGCCTTAAGAATATCCTGTGTGAATGCCTCCTAATTTATTGTCGTTAACTATGTAATTTCAATGGGCAAAAAAACAAACAGATGTGCTGTCATTCGAGCCAATAAAATTAATCAATTACAATGCAGTGTTTTCCAACTATCAAATAGCAACAATATTATACAATTTTACCCAGAGATTAAAATACCTGTATGCATGTGTGGGCGATTAAACGATCTTTCGTTTCAATTACATTCTCATTCGTTTCTAATTTCAACCGCAACGTTATTCACGAAAATAGAAAATTAGCTTAACATTTAGGAATTCCAAATTCAAACAAAAACATTTCTAATTAAAACGATGAATAAACAACTGAAATGTAAAATTGCGGTAACATTTACGAAATTATAGAATTTATGACGAGGGCGCTGCATTGACGACCTTGCAAAAGTTTCTAATTTTAAAACTTTTGAAAATTCAAAATTTAAGTCATACCATTTCCACGTGCCAAAAGCATAAATCACCGCCCAACAAACTTTTATTACAGCTCGATAGCTTCAAAAGATTCGACACTAACGAGAAAACGATAGAAACGAGCTGTTAGGAAAAAATTTCGAATCTCTTCGGGAAAAGTGTAATACCTATCAGAAAGTATAGAACATTCAGAAGCGTAGAGAGACGAGGGATTATAGAAATATGAATGAAAAATCGAATCCAGAAAAACCTCGTTTCCCTCTTTCTTAAAAGCTGAAAATCCCAGACAGATTAAACACATTTAAGGAAATTATACCAGTAATAAAATGTCACTCGATTCAACATATTAAATCCTTTCTAACAATAGCTGATTCATATCTAAATATAACTTTCTGAATAAGTTTAAGCGTAAGCAATAATAACGTTTCATTGAATAAGTCACATCTGAGCAAATAACAATGAATTTTGGCCATCGTCCATTGTCTCGCATGTACATAGAAAGAGCTGTTTATAATGAATTTTGTCTCATTCCCCTCCTATTACTGATGATCACTACGATCCTATACCTAATTTAATAATAAATAACAAAATAGGTTTTGAACTCACCATCCTCTTTATGTGAATCACCTCCACCACCGCCACACGTACCTGCAACAAATATGAAAATTAAATCACAAAGATAGAACGAACATTGTGAAGTGGTCGTCGTTAGATAGTGTGCATGAATTTCCTGCTGTGGGTATAATAATATAGGGAAAGTTGAGAATGCACTGCCAAGTTTTGTAGAAATAACTGATAAAATGCTTCAAACTTCACCGTAGATTCAAGTGAACGACACGATTTGAATAATACAAACCGACGACACAATTTTCTCATCTTTATTTAAAACTTCAACACTTCTCATAACTGAAGATGTTTTTATCTTAGTCGTTTAATATTCGTTACACAGAGAGATAAGTATCATTTATAATGAAACAAATTAAGATTAACTTTCAGACGTGTTGTCAATTTATTAATTTTTTTATTTCTATTGAATACTTGTACCAATTCAATCTTATCTAGTCAATAAATGCAGTTTCTAGCATTCGCGTATAGAATGAGAAAATCGCTCGATTAGGACAGCTGATTGTTAGATAATGAGATCTATGTATTTTGGTTATTTTCATTGAGTCTGTACGATTTCAATCTTAAAGACGCCAATTTTACTTGATCTAATCAATAAATGCTTTTTCCACCATCGGAGTAAGAAATTAGCAAATCGTTCGATAAGGACTTACAGCTGTTATCAATTAACAGGATCTATTCTAATTATTCTAATTGAGTTTCTACACGAATACAAGCTTAAAGATAATAATTTTACTTGATCTAGTCAATTAATGCATTTTTCTAACATTCGGGTAAAAGATGGGAAAAATCACTCGATTAGGACTTACAGCTGATAGTCAGAATGCAATCTATTTTAGTTATTTTCATTGAGTTTCTGTACGATTTCAATCTTACAGACGCCAATTTCACTTGATATTGTGAATAAATGCCTTTTT
>VTPC01090027.1:749043-788714 GCA_011009095.1 Ignelater luminosus
TTTTTATCGAGTGTCTATATGAATTTAACCCGAAAGACGTGAATTTCACTAGATCTACTGGATAAATACTTCGTCTAGCATCCGCTTGTAAAATTAGAAAATCGTTCAATTAGGACTTACAGTTAATCGTCTGCTGATGAGATCTATTCCAATTATTTTCATTGCTTTTTGTATGAGTTCAACGTTAAGAAGCCCATTTTATTTGACCTAGTAGATAAATTGCTGGTCCCGCATCCGCGTTTGAGATTAGAAGATCGTTCGATTAGGACTTACAGCTGATTGACGCCTAATAAGTTCTATTTTGATTATTTTCGTTCATTCGTTGTACGAATTCAATATTAAAGACGCCAATTTCACTTGATCTAGTGGATAATTGTCTTGTCCAGCATCCGCATGTGAGATTAGAAAATCACTCGATCAAGACATACACCTGGTTGTCAGATGAAATCTCTTTTGATTCCTTTTTATTGAGTTTCAATAAGGATTCTATCTTGAAAATTCGATGAATAAATGTGTTGCCCAGTTTCTGGGTGTTAGATTATAAAATCGCTCGGTTAGGATTTACAACCAATTATCAGTTAATGAGATCTATTTCAATTATTTTCCTGGAGTTGTTAGGCGGATTCAACTTCAAAACGCCAATTTCTCTTGTCCCATAGAATGATTCCCTGCCTACTATCAGCGTATGAGATTAGAAAATTGTTCGATTAAGACTTACAATTGATCAAGATGAGTTATCAATTAATGAGATATATTGTTATTAATTTCATTGGGTTATTGTACAAACTGAACCTTAAAGATGCCAATTTCATTTCATCTAGTGCATAATAATACCTTGCCTACTATCCGAGTGAGAGATTAGAAAATTGTTCAGTTAGGACTTACGACTGATCGAGATGAGTTATCAATAATTAATGAGATCTATTTTGGTTACTTTCATTAAGCTCTTGTACAAATTCTACTAATTTCACTAACGTATAGTTTGCCTAGAATTATATTATAGACTCTAAAAGAGAGAAAAGGAAATATATTTATGTTACTAGTATACAAGTTCATCGGTTAAAACAAAACTGTACAACTTACGGGAACACCCATAACTCAACAAAAACTTCATTAATTCATTCAACTTTATGCATTTTATTTAAAAAAACCTTCACCAACTTGAAAAACCTTCCCATTCTCAGAAATACCTTTTTTGCATTCATCTTAATTAAGCCTAATTAAGTCTAAAAAAAGAGATAAAGATGAATAATGGAAACAAACACGTCATTCATTTTAAATTATTATCATCGTGATCTAGGTAAAATATCACATTGAATTTAACTTAATATTTACACGTTTTTTTCTAGAATTTCCTACAATAAAATCTCATAAATGTTCTATTTGACAAGTGAGATTTAAAAGTCACCCTTGGAATCTCATTTCTCCATGTTTAATTTAATAAAAGGGTACTTTTTTAAACAAAAGGTGTGAAATGGTTTCGCCTTCCACCGCAAAAAGGGTCCTCCTGCTAATACAAATTCAAATCGTCAGCTAAATTAAAATGAATCTAATTTGATTACGACCATGACCTTTTGTTGTCTATTGCATAATGAAATTTTTTTCTTTTTTAAAAAATGGAAATGAGCGAGATAACAAACCTCTGGAAACCGTTCTAGATTGTATGGAATTAGTAAGGTTAATAAGGTAGGTAGAATCTGATTAAATCTGAAATCAATCAGGATTATACGAAATCATCACAACGGAAGCAGTTTCAAAAACAAGGGCTGCTGCCGGTTTTGTTTTGAATTCAAGATATGTACTATGTAGTTTCAAATTATTCCCGGTATATGTTAAATTATGTTTCAAATTTGCCAGATATTTCCCGTCTCTAGTAGAGATAAATTTCTTCTTTTAGGAAATACCGAAAAGAAATATGGATGGATCTTTCCCCTTCTTGACTTTACTAAAAAGATGTGGCGGCTTCTGACGTTAGTTACCATCGCGTTAGCAATTTCAACACGTCATAAATGTCAAAAAAATGTATACTTTTTACCTTTCAATAACCATTTACGTTCATAAATTCGTGAGATATTCAGACTGTAACCTTTAAGGTAAAGGAATATTTTACGCGAGCACCTTCTTTTCTAACCTTAAATTATTTTCTATTCCAGAACAACTTCATTTTGATGTATTTCGCAATGTTATTTCATTATTATTGCAGTGCATGTGCATTACAAAAGCGCCAGCCGGATTAATAGTATCTATTTTTAGCTTAGCGATCAGACACACACTCTTGTTAAAAAGAATATCCGCTTATGAGCAAACAGCACGCGAAACAAAAATAAAACAATAACAACAAAACATCAGCGTCTTCATCGTCATCCTCATAGCCGTCTGAGTGGAGTTTTAAATACTTAGTTTTTTTCTTGTACTACGTTACTAGAAAGCGACACTACAGCTTCGTGGAAATTATTCTGAAGACGTCAAAGCATCGTAAAGCTATTGAAAACTTAAAAGTTTTCAAGAGCTATTTGTCTCTACAGGCATGAGCGAAGTTTGAAATGTGAAGGACTTACTGGGTTCGTGTTTTCGTGTTTATGGCACGAAAACAGATATTTGCAGCGAGAGCTCGGGGTATTTACATTTGCTTAAGTTTTATTACAGGATTTATTTTTTATACCTTCACATTTTGATTTGATTAGAAATGGGCTTTTTGCGTTTTTAATCAATTATTTGCGCTTTCATTTCCTTGAGAGGAAACAGAAATGGAATCTCATTGAATTTTCTAACGACGAATTAGACAAGGTCGGTGCATATCCGTTTATAAGGTATACCACGAAGTTATTTTTAAATCTCGATATAAAGTTACAAATTTTGAAGTTTAACTATGATGCTTACCATTCTTGTTTTCTTAATGTGAACGGCATATCACTCATTAATACCTTCGATTGTCTTTTTAAAATGTATTTATTTAGAGTTAGTTAGTATTTTGCGATATGTATTTTTGTGTTGTTATAACGTGAATTCAAGTTTGCGATTGCATCGATTTTTACGTTCGGTGGTAGCTTGATACGTAGAGATACTAAAAATTTTAAAATCCATCTTTTCGTTGTTTGTCATAAAGAATGAGACCTGATCGTAGATCTTAACTTAACAGTCGGTTCATATAGATGACCAATATCTAGATTCTCCTAAAAAGGTTAGAAGTTCCTAAATAGTTAGATTACCTTTCATGTGGAAACCTACAATCAGGTCACCTTGATAAATTTTCTTCATTGTAATTATTTTCATCTTGATGAGCAATTTCTATTGCGCTCACCACAGACTTTTATCCCTCGATATCACTTAATTTTAGTAAGATATTACCAAAACTGCGATTCTAGTTTCCTCAAAGATACGTGACGGCAATTTATTTATTGAATTGATGTAGTAATATTTTGGTGTTGCCTCGTGACTTCTCATAAAGAACGTTCGAGCTATCATTACTACTGCGATTGGCTAGAAACTGTCTTGGTGTAACATCACATTGCCTATGGCTATTGTGAATCTGTTCTCCGTTAGTGCTATGAAAAATTTCATCAGGTACAACACGTAATCAAGAGTCTTGAATTTATTTTGCAACTGATACCGGCAACATTAGCAAGATCCAGCTGTCGGCCTCGATCCAGTGCAAAGCCAATGGAAAACAGCTAGCCCCCTTCGGCCGCTACAAAGAGGTATAAATATGGAGGGCAAACAAAACTCTGATTCTTCAAAATACAAGCTATAAGCTGCAAATGCGCTTTCCAGAACCAACTGAGCACATTTTCCCACAACGATACGCTGCCAGAAGTATTCAGCACCATCTTCAACGAACCACTCTCTTGAAGGGCAGCCGACCCTGGTAACAATTGGCGATCTCAACGTATGGCACCTCATAGAGGACTTCCAGAGATCTAGTGTAAAAACCCAAACAAGACCTAGAGCGCAGCAATAGGGGACCGCGCCGTCGCCAACGATAAACAAGGCGGTAGACAGCGAAGTAATGACCTTCTAATTGACGCTAATTTGCCGCCTAGCACCAACCGTCGAATTTAATGTGTTCAACTACAAAAATATAAAGAAATCCATAGATGATTCCTGCAAGGTATTAGAAAATATCTTTGTCGTATAGAATTGCAGTCCAGTTTCGGAGATACGCAGCCAAGTGATGGCAATAGCAGGCGCACCACCACGCCGCCCACCCTGTCCAATTTTGAGTATCGTTGTGGAAACAAAAGTAAACACATAACGAATCCTCTGCAGGGTTCGTGACGAGGAAGTTGCTGGCGAGATATGTTACCTCGTCCATTGAGAAAGAGAAATAATAATGTAACTCTGTGTAACACAATACGCGAGGATATAGGGGCCACCTTTGCCACACCGCCACCCATAGCAGCGTTCATCGCAGGGCTTATCAATTGCTCGAAACGCAATTTCCACCGTAAGTGCCTAGAACTTCATCATCCATGGCAGCAGCGGCACCAGAGAAACACCAAAGAAGCCGTCAGACACCTAAAAAATAAATTTCACAGTCTTCCATATCGAACCCATCCGTAACCAGCTAACGACACACAACACAGAGGAACAATCCACTAACCCTAATGGAAAAAAGTCCACAAAGATTCTCAATAGCGGTCATCAACAAGAGCTGAGCAAGCAACACAATTGTCGTCATGCACAATCAACAAAATTTCCAAGGATCACCGCTATCCGAGCAAGCCAGACCGTGGACATCCTACAGCATACCAAAGTCATCGACAGCTTCGTCCGAATCGCAGCTTTCCAAGCACTGGTTGAACCTGCGAGCCGCTCCATCTACGTACCACCATCACTACCCGAGTTCAGCTCATCGCAGGTTCTCTTCGAAAGAAGAACAAAAAACGGTTACACCACCAGACGCTGTATTGACCAAGAGACCAACAAACAATGCTGTTCACCAGACCAAGTGCCGCATCAGTTTCCAAAGACTCCCAAACAATAGTCGCAACAAAGCAACGAATTATCGGACCTGCTAAGTTCGCCGTCATCGATGCGAGCGACACAGAAGAGTTCCCATTCAAAAGGCTGATTCGTCACCGATAGAAACAACTCGAATCATCACAATAATCGACAAAGTGCGAGCGGCGCATCGACAGGACGCCGTCCTGTTAGTCAAGAACTTACAAAAAAAATCCATCTCAATAACCCAGCTGGCAGCGAGACTTCGCGAAGAAATGCAAGACCGCCGACGACGTCCTGCAGTTCAGCAGCGTGAAGCATCACGATGCCATCCTCACTGGACTTCTAGGAGCCGAGAAAACAACACGCAGCATTCAACAATAGCATTCTCCCACCCCTGAACGGAAAACAAAAAGTTATATGTAAAGCTGCCTGCTCTGTGCTCTGTACAAGCACAGACCAAGTCAACACACAGAACACACAGTACCGCAGAGGCCGCTACTACCCAATGTTCCGTTCGAAGTACTGGCCTGGGATTTGTTGGAACCGTACTCAGGAAATCTCGTCCGGTTATAAAATATAAATACGTAGTTATAGATTTGTTCATACGTTGGGTCGAATGCATTCGTCGTATGAAGAAAGAAGTACTGTCGAGGTTCAGCTTCCAAGTACCATCATCTCCGACAATGGCCTCCAGTTCAGCCGGTAAAAATGAGAAACTGCTTGTAGATGTTGGAGGACGCAAACTTATGGTAGTTTGTCGCTGTCTACAAACCGAATGAGGACCCAGTCGAATGCAGAAATCAAAAGCTAAAGAAAATCCTGTTTCCAGCCTGAAGAAGTTAGCAGCGTGGAATATCACGTCATCCTCGCTGGACATCTCGGAGCAGAGGAAACAATACGCAGCTTTCAACGACAATACCATTTTGCCATTCCTGAACGCGAAACAAAGAGTTATATGTAAAGCTGCCTGCTCTGTGCTCTGTAAAAGTTCAGAGCGAACCAACACAGTGTACTGCAGAGACCGCAACAACCCAATAATTTGATACGTAGTCACAGATTTGTTCGTATGTTGGGCCGAAGCGTTAATTTTGATGACAACCACCGTACTGGAATGCATCCGTTGTGTGGAGCAAAAAGTGCTGCTGAGGTTCGGTTGCCCAAGTGCCATCATGGCCTCCAGTTCGTCCGGTAAAAATGAAAAATCGCTTGTAGATGCTGGAGAACGCAAACAGAAAAAGCACCCAGCCAAATACAGAAATCAAGAGCTAAAGAAATCCTGTTTCCAGCCTGGTGATTAACTTAAAAATGTGTGAGACATTAAGCTGTTAGCTATCGTGTTCAACATTCGTCACCGCTGGAATGCCGCCAAGAGTGAAGTGCCAAACCGAGACAAAGAAACTATCTCCAGGTCCGTCAATAACCTCCGAGAACGTCATCCCCACATTTCAAACAAGGCAACAGGATTAGGATTCTACTATGTGTGCCGTCCTACCTTAAGTGCCATTGTCCCGTCGCGCAGAAACGGCCTGGTCCATACAGCCAAGTCGACGTCTATCTCATTCATGCAGACGACATAATCGCAAAGCACTACGTCTACAGACTATAATCGGCGCGGATGGATCACACTGTCGTGCACAGCTTCAACCCTCCACTTGAGACGGTACGCAGAGAGAACAGAGGGAACGAGTTTGGTGACCATACAAAGCAGTTTCACTAGTCTCTAATGCCAATTGGTAACTAAGCTTTCATTACTAAAAAATTTGATTATTTTCATTCGAGGTCTTCTTTATGTTGAATTCTTTAAAGTTCGCTTTGCGAAAAGAACTTACAAATTTTTAAGTGCAACAGTGAAATGAGAGGCTGTATCATTTCTCAGAATATTATGATCAAGTAAATACCCGCAAGAGCGGCCACCCATTAAGCCAGCACCGTAATATCCATTTAATTGAGGTTAGATCCTAAACTAATCCACGAAGTAAACTCGATTTTGAAAAAAAAATAGAACAGAATCTAGTTCATAGCCTTATCCGAATCTCAACATTTAAGCAGAGAAAATAATATGAACGATGTAAGAGTCTATGTTGATTACAAAGTTAATTTGTTATAAATGAAACTTTAAAAGAAGACAAATTTCTATTAATATTACAAAATTACAAAAACGAAAACCAATTCGAGTTTGATGTTTCTTTCCTTTGAACTTGTTGCAAACATTTTAAAAATGAAACAAAGAGATGAATAAAGCAAGAATTTATTTCCATAAAGAAATATTTGGAACAGCAAGTCAATATTAAACATTATTTAAGAATTGACACCGTGTCAAAACTTCTGTTAAACATGCGAGCGAGGAAGAGAACAATAAAAGTAGAGTTTAGAAACTTCAGCGCTGCTTATTTTTCACATATTTCAGAAATACAATTTTAACTTTACTTGACAGAATGTAAAAATTAGAAAAAGTTTCTTGAGCTCTTTTTAATATTTTTACAAGGAGAAACAAAAAGGAAAGGTCCGGATGTCCAGAATTAGAAAATAGCAATAGAAGAATTTCAGGAACAAAGAATGACAATAAACGTATTGATTCCAAAAACTTGCCAAATAAAGCTTAGCGTACCAGAGATTTAATCTAGAAAACTCTAATATCCGGCTTTCGAAGCCCCATTTCCTTTTGACAGACATTCACACATAGTTTTAACACAAACGTGTCGAAATGTACGGAAAAAAGACAGATTAAACACGTTACACGAGAATGCAAGCTAGAAGAAGCATTTATTAAAAAATATATATATGCCATCGGCCATTAAAAGGATATTGACCGATAAAGAGGACTTTTTGAAAGAGCTTACACCGCGCCTCATCACTGTTGTATTCTTGAAGAGGACGGTTTGAAGTGCCCAGACGGTTTTAAGTACCTTCTTTGATTGTTTAGGGTCTTCAAATCCATTATGTTTTCATTCAAAAACAACATGAGTAGGGCTTAGTATGAAATGTCAGTAGCATAAAAATATTTTTGGAATTCATAATTGATTTAATTTAAAAGACGACAGTAAGATAGCACTACCTAAAGGAAAAGAAATTAAAGTATACATAATGAATAATAATCGACGTTACGAGTCGAGGTTTCTGATTTATTTGTTTCATTTCCCTTATTCCAATCGGTTTTTAGTACTCAGTTTTTACTATTAAAATTGAAAAATTAAACAACGAGAAATAAACTTTTGTAAAGTTTACATTAACTGAATGATAACGGTCGCTCAGAAATTATCAAATAAATTTAAAAATCCTCTAGTTTTAATCAAAAACAGGTACGAGTAGATAAACACAGTTTATTTGTACGTCAAAACCAAGCGAAAACAAAATAGATTGTAAACAATAACCGATCGTTTTACAAGCACACTTATCAATTTCTTGTGCTAAAGAACTAATGACGCGTGTTGTCATTAAATTTGTAGAATATTCAAAAAACTCTTGGATCTGTTCGAAAGTTATGCATCATGGATCATTCGCTATGTTCCGCCTTCTGTGAGATACGCGGTATAAAACAGTGCAATCAAGAAAATGGTAAAACCTATCGAACTGAATTTGTTGCCTATCAAACAAACCATATAAATGCAAAATTCAAAATCTTTGACGTCATAGTGAACGGGAAGCTGGAAGCTTGAGACATATTAAGGTCGCGAGGATCAAAACATTGTGGGAACGTACCCTTAAATGTCTACTGGTTTGCACAACGGTACAGCTCTGAAGCTAAAATTTAATTGAAGAAAAAAGTAAATAAAAGACAATAAAGAAAAGAAGGTTTAAGACTTTTTAGTTGAATTCTATAAGTCAACAACTTATTAGGAGAGAAGTAACAAGGAACAAAATCTGAAACACGAGGACGATGTGGTAGTCCAAAGAGGAAAATGCTGAGCTGGAGATCAGCCCTGCAGAAATTGCAGTTTGAATGGACATTTTGCAATAAAACATAAAGCGAATCTATTTAGGTCCAATTCATCAAAAAGAATACCTGAACGAAAAAGTCTCGGGGGAAAACACCAACTTATAAAGAACCTAAAATTTTACAAGAGTCTTTCCCTATGTTTCGCCTTTCGTTTAACATAAGGTATACAGAAGTGAGGGGATTGCTAGATCCCTCATCGAGCGTTTCCCTAGGTGATAGATAGGAGAATACCTCCTAGATATAGGTGGTACCAGGGAAATCAAATACCCAGAGCGAACCAAAATCTAGCAGTAGCGTCTGATCCAGAGTAAACGGCTACAAACGGCGTTTAACACAGAATGCGCAGTTGGAAGTATAGGTCCTCCAGAGGGGGTTATGGCGCCAGGCGTAGACAACCTGACACATGTAAAACCAAAAATTTTATGATAGTATATGACAGTATAAATATATCATCAAGTGGTAATTCACACCTCGAGAAAAGGGAGCCCAAAGGATACGAAGAAAGGCAGTACTGTTCGAGATTCGCATGAAACAGTTGAAAAAATCAACCAGGGAAAAAACATAAAAGGAAACACAGAAAAATAATATTCGCCACATGGAATACACAAGGATGGACGAATAAGAAATATGAAATTGTACATGAATTCAAGAAGATAAATTTAGATATACTAGTCGCTAGTAAACGAAAAAGAATGGGAATGGGGCGGAAGATGCTGGTAATGCCATCTACATCTGGAGTGGAGTAAATAAAGAACAAAGGGCTAAGGCAGGAGTAGGGATATTAATTAAAATGAAGTATAAAGGAAATACTAAATACTAAAAGTGAACTTAATACTCTTTGGAAGAAAACTAACCTACAGATGATAGCCCCATACGAGGGCGGTTCAATAAGTACCCGTGTTAGAAATGAAGACACAATTTTTTTCAAATTTTTTTTTTATTTTTCAACATAGTCTCCTTTTAGAAATATACACTTCTCCCAACGTTCCTGCCATTTTTTTAACCCCTCCAAAAAATAGGATTTGTCGAACTCTCCAAAATACGCCTCTATCTCGGCGATGACTTCCTCGTTTGAGCTAAATTTTTTTCCCGCGAGCCATTTCTTCATGTTAGGAAACAAGAAAAAGTCGCAGGGAGCCAGATCGGGTGAATACTGGGGGTGCGGCAGCAATTCATAACGCAGCTCATGCTGTTTGGCGGCGACAACTCCGGATGAATGTGCTGGTGCGTTATCGTGGTGAAACAGCACCTTCTTTTTCGCCAAATGCGGCCGTGTCTCCTTCAATTTTTTGTCGAAGCTGTCTAATAACTCACTGTAGTATTGTCCAGTGATCGTTCTTCCTTTTTCTAAAAAATCCATGAGGATGACGCCGTTCGCATCCCAAAAAATCGTCGCCATGACCTTTCCGGCCGACGGAACCATCTTCGCCTTCTTTGGAGCAGATTCACCGGGAGAAATACATTGTTTTGATTGTTGCTTAGTTTCTGGTGTGTAATGATGAATCCAGGTTTCATCAACGGTGACAACTCGACGCAAAAACTCCTTCGGATTTCGCTTAAATTGCTCCAAACACTGCTTCGAAGTTAACAGCCGCATCCGCTTGTTGTCCACCGTTAGCAATCGCGGCACCCATCGCGCCGACAATTTTTTCATCGCCAACTTATCATGTAAAATATTAATTGCCGTTCCGGTCGACACACCTACGGCCTCTGCTACTTCACGCACTTTCGTTCGTCGATCAGCGAGAATCATGTCGTGGACTTTTTGAATGATTTCCTCGGTAACCACGTCTGCCGGGCGTCCTGGTCGCTCCTCATCAAAAACGGATGTTCGCCCACGTTTAAATTCGTTGAACCAATATCTAACTGTGGTCATAGATGGCGAAGTGTCCCCATAAACAGCATCCAACTTTGCTTTTATCTCCTCACATTTTTTCCCATCCAAAAACAGAAAGCGAATTATCGAACGATACTGCTCTTTTTCCATCTTAGCTAAAATCACGAAACACGTCTTACTCAAATGGCTGTCAAATCCAAACTAACCTATCAATCAGTCTGTAATTTGTTATACCGTCGTTTGATAGATGGCAGCACACGATGATAACACCAACTTCCCTCAGGAACGCCTTCTGCCGTCAAACACGGGTACTTACTGAACCGCCTTCGTACAAGAAAAAGAAAATTTCTTCGATACATTACAAGAAGAAATTGGAAAAGTTAAAAATCATGAAAAACTAATAGTAACCGGGGACCTAAACGGACGCACAGGAAATAAGGAAAATGATAATGTAGTAAGCAGACTCGGAGAAGATGTAATTAACAACAACGGAGAAAGAATTATAGAAACTTGTGAATTATATAAACTGAAAATTAACAACGGGTTCTACCAGCAGAAAATATCCATAAATATACTTTGATACAAGAAAAAAGGATTTTAAGAACCATAATAGACTATATACCTGGCGAGCAACAAATTTAGGTCACTTTGAAAATTGTGTTGTTCTTTTTGTTATTTTCTATTCTAAGTTTATATTTGAAAATTGTAATTCATTGTTAATAGTCAATATTGAATCGGAAAGCATGAGTGCTGGCCAATCAAAACGCCTAATGCCCATCTCATCCAGATATTCTCTGACAACTCTTGCTACGTTAGGTCTCGCATGATCTTGCATGAGAATGCCCTACTCGCCATGGTGAGCATAAAAGGCATAACGTGATCTTTTAGAACTTCCGTAATGTACCTGTGAGCTGTCAGGGGGCCATTCTGTATGAAGACTAACTCTGTGCGTGCTTGTGAAGAGACTGCTGCCCAAACCATAACCTACCTACCGCCAAATGGAAGTCGCTCGTCTATACAAACTGGAGTGCATCTTTCTCCTGGTCTTCTCCATACTCACAGATAACATTTCTCCGACACCTAATTACTCAGCGCCTACTAGTACAATTTTACTCCAAGACGAATCTATAAGATATCTAAATATATCAGAGAAGATTAGATAACAAATTAATAGAATTTAGATACGATTCAATGGATAGTACTTATGAGCATATCAAAGAATGTATAAAACAAGTAACTAGGATTAAAAGGAAAAAGAGGTAGTATAAATGAGACCTATCAGAACACATCGTGACTAAAATATAAAGAAAAAAATAAAGAAGTAAGAGTCGAAATAAACAAGTGACATCAATTTGTAAAAATGGTCAAAGAAGCAAATGCGAAAATTATAGGAAAATAAGTGTGTTGACAACACTGAGAAGAATGTACAGATGAATATTCTGAGACAAATTAGAGGATAGTATAAAAGAAAGGATTGGAGAGGAACAAGCGGAATTCACAGCGGGTAGATCATGTACAGATCACATCTATACGATCCACTACCTAACAGAAAAGAAAAAAAGCAAAAAATAAAGAAATCCATCTAGCATTTATAGATCTAAGGAAAGCATATGATACAGTCCCAAAACAAAGATTATAAACGTACCACAAGCCCTAAGAAAGGCGGTGAAAAATATGTATAATGATAATAAAGCACTTATACAAACGGGAGGCAAAGTCATAGCAAGTATTGAAACCTCGAAGAGACTACTCCAAGCATGCCCAACCTCACCAACACTACTCAAGATATTTCTAGAAGATACATTAAAAATTGAAAGCGAAAATGTAGAGGTATGGGAATGCCAGTCGCAGATGGTCAAGTAATTACGGCTCAAGACGAGGAAGATCTCGCTTACGTGATTAGAAAACTAAACGAAGAGTACCAAGAAGGTGGACTAGAAATAAATAAATATCTTGTAACCCCAGAAGAGCAAGCAAAAAAATGGAAAACAATATCGAAGTTAAAGGCACAAGCATATACCAATATTTGGGCTTTACGATAACAAAAAATGCCACAACAAAACGAGTTATTAACAACAAACTCGGACTGACAAGGCCGGAAATAAGATAATTGCACCTTATCATATAGGACAAAAGAATAACAAGAAAAACAAAAACAATGATTTACAATACCATAGTACAAAGCATGGAGCAGAGGTATGAAAGATTAACAAGAAAAACCATGGGGAAATACTAGCCACTGAAATGGAGTTCTGGAGACAATACTGTAAGTTAACTAGGCTCAATAGAATCCCAAATACAAACATCAGAAGAAGAATAAACGCAGAAACAGATGTAATGAAGTTTATAGAAAGCAAGAAATTATTATGGTATGGCCATATCAGGAGCCGAAAACAGAGGGATAAACAAAGTCACTGAGTGGAGTCCAATAAGAAAGAGAACGAAAGGTAGACCTAGAAGACCTTCGAGGAATGAAGTGGATGAATCTATGAACAGGAGAAAACTAAAAGCTAGAGATTGGGAGAACAGAGAAGAATGGAAAACCTGGTTGAAAAAAGGCAGACAGCTTATGGTTGGTTGAAGTATGGGCCCCTAATTCCAGGCCGAAGTAATGTAGCTAATAAACCATTGTAAGGTAACATTCTGAAAAAACAACAGATTTCTATATTTAAGCTTTATTGTGACAACTGCTACGATATAGTATATCAGGTGGTACGCAAAATGTTCCAAAATCTGTTCATAAAAACATCATGAATACTTAAGCTAACTCCTAATTTTCACCATAACCTTCAAAGTAGTCAGCATGGGTTTTTCATTTTTAAAAGTTTATAGGCTTCAGTATGTTCAGCTGCGTTTTCGCTTGGATCTCATCACTCAAGTCAAAACCACGCCCTTTCAACTGGAGTTTCATTTTGGACAGGACGTAGAAGTCGCACGGGCCAGATCAGACAAATACGGGGGGATACATATCAGGCCGTTTACGCCTCACATTTTTATGGATAACTTCACGCACTTTTGCGATCGCTTCGGAAATTGTGCGAGATGATGATGACCCGAATGTTTGTCATCTTCCACCGATTTCCGGCTTTCTTTGAACCACTGAAATGCTGTAGCTTGGTTTAAAGCTTGGTCACCAAAAGCTTTTAGAATTCGATGGTTACATTTAATGCAAAGTTTTTGCTCTTTGACATCAGCACAAGAACGTAGTATAAAGAAATGAACTGAAGCTAAAAAAACACGTGTGCTCAAGAAGATGTCGGTTGGTAGACTTTGTGCCACTACTTCTTCACGCGCGATATTCGCAGTCAATGCGCAGGCTACCGTTTTCTATCCAGAAGCAGAGGGGTAAGAAATACATGCTGTTGGTGATAACAACATAACCTCATAACTTGAGCGATGAGTGAAATCCGTTCTTAGAGAAACTGTTAAAATGAATTTAGAATTCAAGAATTGCATTCCTGGATATTTGCACAATTCAAATTAGGACAATGATTAATGATATTTTAGAATTCCTAAAGAGAAGACATCCCTTCGTGTGTAGGGGAGACGCGGGCCCAAAACCAGGAACACGAAAGTATAGAATGCGGCTAAAGAGTGACACAACTGTTTCTGTAAGGTATAAACTGTGACCACGACTAGCATGACATGTCAACACTGTTAAGATAGCAGACAGCGGTTGACAATTGTGACTTGTAAGGTTATATGTTTACAATAATAACATAAAACAACACAACAGAGAGGGAATCCCCATTTGCAGGTTTCCCATCTCTGTTACCTTCATATTTACACCGGTAAGCATCTGATGTTTATGAAATTCAAACTGGTAAATATCTTGGCTTGACGTCGATCTTTACAGCAGTTGTATGTGCTTTCAACTAGATACTTACTGCGCTTCTAAGGGCTTTTGATCATGTGTTTGTACTAACAGACGGTTACAGTCAAAAATGTCTTCAATAGAAAGGTTTAGAACATTTAGGTTTCTATGCTTGTGTGTCTGAAAACTGAGGTCCTAAGATATTTGAGTTTCGATCTTTGCCTTGTTCAATCAATTTATTTTTACCACATCTTTCGATCATTTAATCTTCGATCAAATTAATTCGATCTTTTCAACTAGAATCGAAATTCTTAATGGAGAACAAGAAGGGAACACATTAAATCATGTGAATTATATATAAGAAGTGCTGGTGACTTGGAAAGTTACAAGCACAACAACACAGTAATGTCATTAAAAGATCGCCGGCATTTCCTGAATCGCAGAAACGATGCTACTTCAGGTCTAGATTCTAACGTATCTTTCAGTAGCGAATACTGACCCTAAAAACCAAGTTCCTCATCGAAATTTACATTTATACATAATTGGTATTTATACCTAGAAATTTGGCCAAACTATTTTCTCTGTCTACCGCACCGAAGAAATATTTTTGTTTTTCACGATAATATAATTCTGGACCTGAGTATTAAAAAGGGCCAATATCCATTTTCACGTTATTAGATATTAGTGGTGCAAGTTTTAAAAGCAGATATAACTCCATTGTAAGTGTGTAAAAACTCAAAATGGTATATCATAAACCTTTAACAATAGGAGATTGGTCTTTTTTGTGTCGATAATATTGAACTAGGGCATTTTAGTGTTGGTTAAATCTCAAAAACGGCAAAAGCGCAGATTGGCCCTTTTAATACTCAGGTCCAGAATTATTGACGAATCATTTGCATACCGAGCTCAGCTCATGTTTGGTTTACTATAAATTACAAAGTGTAGGCATAAATGTAGCTAACAATGAAAATTATTTGATCAGGTCCTATTATTATAACTAGTATTGAGGTTCATTGAAAAAATGTTTTGAGTAGATATTTTCGAAGAACGAATTGTTTTAAATGCAAGATATTAATAAGAATGAATTGAGGCAACAATTAGAACATTTAATAGAACAAATTCTTTACCAAAATAAAATTCGAAACTAGAAAATCAAAAGATTTCATTCGGTATCAAAGTTGCCAGGTATGAATTGTTTCAACCCAGGCCTTAATATAATTGTTTTCCCCATAGGCTTGCAACACGAACTCTCATCGATACATAGCAACCGAGAGCGAGCCCTGTATTTTAAAAATGCCTTTCGGATATTATTCTCATTTTGATTTGTTTACATTTTTGCGTAAGCGCGCGCCCTTTTCTTCCATCTCTAAAACGTTTATAACGTAGAAACACGTTTGTTTAAGGGTTCAGGGTGGAGGAGTAGTACAATATGCGAAGGGCAATATTTCAAAACAAGTGAGAATTTTTCCCATGTGAACACAAAATTTAACCTGAATTCTTCCAGATGGTAGATGTGTTCCATTTTTCCTAAATAATATGTTAGGTGTTTTCTTAAAAATTCTAAATGCCTCATTTTTTAAATTTTATAATTACAGCGTACAGACGAAATAGAAATAAAAATAGGTTGTATTTCAAAAATTAATTAAAAATGATCATTTTTGTCAAAATTATTTAACAACAAACAAACCTTCGTAGTAGCAATCAGTTAATTTTATCAGGAAAATTGGAAAGCTTATGATATTATATTGCATGAGAGAAATTGAAAATAAACGTTTCATTTCCACCCCTATTGTTCTTTCCCTCCTCCCAGCGCAATGCAATCAGATGCTATCCTTCGCGAATTCGGCTATTTTCACCCTTGAACATATGTAAAGCCTTGCCCTAAATTCTGGCATCACATATATATTTTATACACTCTCTAAAACTTTCCTTCCTAAGACATCCCCGATAAGAGGTTCTTCCTGTTAATCCATATCTTTACGAAACTCCTTACACTTACGAAGGGGGTTACTCGTCGAATAGGGGACTCCCCACTGATTATAACTCGGGGCTAGAAATTTCGAATAAGGGATTGATGTAATCTTCTTGCCGTTTGAATCGATCGAACGCAAACCGTTCATTTGCATACTGTGTACATTGCATCAATTCGGTCATTTGTTATTCCGTAAGCCCACATCTCGAGGTGGTTTTTATTTGGTTACGCAATTAAACAAAAGATGATTAGTTTTATTTTCTTCTCTCGCATTTGTTTGCTTCATACGCAGAAGTTACTGCAATAATTAATTTAAATGACTTTCAAGTCGACCGTTATAATTAATTGTACGGCCTATATAACGCAAAAACTGCAATTATTTACGATTACTAGGCAATAGATAAGTCTTATTTACCGATTTCAATCTAGTAGTTAAACTAGAAAATGATATCCATTAGCTTTACACTCCTTCAGGGTAATTTTGTAATTTATTAGAGCTTGAGAGGAGGGTATTTAGGTTATTACGTGAAAATAGTTTTCATTCTCTAGTCACTATTAAACTTTGTTATCTATGAATATTAAGTTCTCGTGATGGCACATAAAGTTTCTTCATAACTGGGTACTTCCTTTATTTTCTTGGAGGTATTTTAAATATGTATTGATTCAAATTCTCAGTATTGAAATCTCGGAAACTATAAGAGTATATCGTTGGTAGTAAAAATATAGGGTCGAGTAATACTAATCTGTGTGGGTAACTTGATATAAGGATACTTAATGTGCTACAAAAGTATATTTAAAAAAATTCTGCTTTCAAATGGAGATATAATAAAGGATTTATTGTCAATTTATATTAAATTTAACGACATATTAAACCAACACCAACATAAAGCTCTTAGGAATGAAATATATTAGTTACTTGTGTTTATTTTCATTAATTTGTGCATAAGTGCAGAGTATTCTTTAATAAAATCACTTCCAAAATATACGGTGTGTCCCACGAGCCAATATCTCCGCCATTTTTAAAGTCCAAAAAGTCCAGTGGTCGAGTTATCAACGTCAACGGCACTTTACAGTTCATAACATAATAACAGACATATGTTTTACGTTTCAAGGATAACTCGATTACGAGATTTTTTGGACACTCATTATAATTAGAGTGCCTTGATATTGTTTTATTTTTACAATTCCATTATTCTAATGGGTAGAGAAGAGAGACAAAAAATACGTTAACTCTCTACTCGCACCGAGAGTGTAAAGAACAGCAAAAGTCCAGCGTTTTTCAATCTTGTCGCGTTGTACAGTAGCGTAACGTTGACATGACATTCAGAAATGAAGATCTTCTTACTAATAGTGTTTCTTTATAATACCTTTTTATAAAAATGGTAGTAAGTAGTAATATTGCACATTAGTGTAAAACTCGTAAAAGCGTGTATAGAAGTAGTTTACATTTAAATTGACGGCTATTAGAACTAAACTGTAACCCACAGTTTAAGGTTTCAAATGTGTTCGATAAAGGTTTAGTTGTACGCTTTGCTCTGAATTAGATTTACATCTTCATTCATGCTCATTGTTCAAGCTCATATTTGAAGTCCTAAACAGCAGAATTATTACTGCACTAAAATTAATAATAAGTCTCTTTGTGTAGTAAACTTTTGAGGTTAGAATATTTTTGTAAGTTTTCGATGTGATAGTTGCTATAATAGACTGATCTGTGCGTGCAACTATATCAGAATTAAAGTGTCTATACTTCTCTAATTGAATGGGAAACGTTGATTGAAATTCTTATGCGAATGCTACCCAGATTTCAACATGATAAAAATCATCAAGTTCTTAAACGTAAAACTCGATATCGTTTGCTAATGATTAGACTGTGATTCAGACAATAAAACAGTGCCAGTTATATAAGTCAGTCAAGCAAATCTTATGAATAAATGCCTAATCGAGACAATATACAAAGAAAAACATTAAAACATATTGTCTGGGTAATTATTGGTGTTATGTTGTAAAGATGAATTAAGTGTAATCCTGAAGATGTTTTCTCACTGTCCCTCTATCAACCACGTGAAACGTATTTTAACAACGACCAACAGTTGATGTTAGTTGGGGCTTCAATGAAGATTATCTAAGTGAATTCCACAAAGACAAGTCCAACAGTTAATCAATAAACCTTCAAGAGCCACTTAGTATATCGGCAGCAGCATTATCTGACTATTTAGTAACTAACCAATCTAATGTAATGCAGATTAGAGACTTGTAAGGGGCGGGTCTCTAACTCGAGTTTAAAGATTTTAAAGATTCATCGGACCTTATGGGCCTGCGTCGGGTCAATCAGGCTGTTCAGGCTTATCATGTTTTTCCGGCTTGTCAGAACTGCCAAGCTCATTGGGTAGGTCGTGCTTTTCAGGTCGTTATTTTCGTACTTATCCTAAGCAGATCGGATCGAGGCCTTTTTCGTACTGAATCGTACTAAACCGCATCGGAGGATTACAGTATAGACTTCTATAAGCATTATTTCTGAATTCAACTGGGCAAGCATTGTTTTGATACTGAACCGAAGAGAACTCTCGTACTATACAAGAACCTTCTCTTACTGAGTCAGACGAGCGTTATTTTCGTACGGGATACGGCAGTCGTTATTTTTAAATTGAATCAAAGCGGAAAAATTTCATACTGTCTCATAGAAGGCTACACGGGCCGGGGTTCTTGTTCGGGCCTCTTGAGTAGTCCAGGGTTCCCGGATCTGTCCGGCTTCCTGACCCTGTCGGGTCGTTCGGGCCTCTCGAGTCATTCAGGGGTCTCGAGCCGTTTCAGACTTCCAGGCCCTGTCGGGTCGTTCGGACCTCTTGAATCATTCAGGGATCTCGGGCCGTTCGGATCTTCCGGCCATGTCAGATCGTTCGGACCTATCGGCCTATCGGGTGGTTCGGACCTTCCGGTTCTGTTGGGTCGTTCGGACCTATCGGCCCTGTCGGGTAGTTCGGGTCTCTTGAGTCGTTCAGAGTTTTCTAACCTGATCGGCTTCCGAGCCCTGTCGGGTAATTCGGGTCTCTTGAGCCATTCAAGGGGTTTCGAGTCGTTCGAACCTCTCGGTCGTGTCGTGTCGGGTCGTTCAGGCGTCTTGAATCGTTCAGAGTTCTCTAACCTGTTCGGCTTCCGAGCCCCGTCAGGTCATTCGGGTCTCTTGAATCATTCAGGGGTCTCGGGCCGTTCAGACTCTCCGGCCTTGTCGGGTCGTTCGGACCTCTTGAGTCGTTCAGGGGTCTCGAGCTGTTCGGTCCATCAGAGACTGTTGAGGCCGTTCGGGCCTCTCGAACTTTTCCGAACGATGAAAACGTTACCAAGCTTTTTTTAGGCCGCATCAAGTTTACTCCTAGTCGGGTTGGACCGGATCAAGCCTGGAAATGTCGGCCCATGCAGGGCTTTAATGCTGATTGTTTCAGATATTCCAAGGTCTAAAAAAGAGGCTCAAAACACTTGAGACCAGATCATATTAAAATTAACTGTACTTTTAATATAAATAAAATTTGTCAAGGTTAAGACCACTTTAATAAACAAGCAAGAATTGTCAAAAAGATTGTTCAAAAGACATGCAAGAGTACCCATTGCGTTTATGGATTTGCATGTCAATCATTTTCCTGGCCCATGAAGATTAGTTTACTTGTGCTTAAAGCGATTTTAAGTCAAAACGTTAACGTTTTTAGTTAAGTAGCTGATTAATCTTTACATATTAATTCTAGTTAGTAACTAAAATCGATTTTTTTAAATTGAAAAATTTAAATTTACAATTTGTCCAGAAAAACAGTTTTTAAAAACCGATCAACCCTAGTTAGAGGTCTGCACGGGCCGGTTTTTCTAGCCGAAGCTCTTGCTCTGCCGAGTCAGGCCTTAGCTTAAAAATTTATCAGGCTTTTCGGGGCTGCATCTGGCCTGTCGGACTGCTCGGATCTGTCGGGCTGCTTGGGTCTCTCCAGCTGTTCGGACCTATCGGGAAGTTTGGGCCGCTAAGGTCTGTCGGGTCGTTTGCGTCTATAGGGCCGTTCGTACCACCCAGGCTTGTCGGAAAAATTTAAGACAGTACACGTTTTTGAACAAGAGAAAAATGTACTTGCCATCCTCTTCACTATCGAAAAGTTCGCAGCTGCAATTTCAGTAATGAGAAGTAGGGACGCAGCCGGATTGGACGACATAAGAAAGGAGCAGATAAAGAATTTTAGCCCAAAAACAAAAAAATGGCTTCTAGATATGATTAATTTGTGTGTACCTGGATTAAATATACCTAAGACCTAGCGGAAATCGCGAGTAGTGGTACTTCTGAACCATAACCAAAACATTTCCGACCTGTTTCCTTACTGTGTCACATATTTAAGGAGTTCGAAAGAATTGATTTCAAACCGCATCTCTAAAACTGTTGAGGAGAAGCTAATTCCAGAGCAAGCCGATTTCAGGGCGGGGAAGTTTTGTTGTGGCCAAATACTAAATCTCACTCAACACATTGAAACTGGGTTTGAGCAGAAGCAAATAACAGGTTTAGCTTACATAGACCTTTCTGCTGCATACGATACTGTAAATAACCAAAAACTATTAGTAAAAGTATACAGCGTCACCAAATATTTGAATGTAAGAAATCTACTGAAATGCTTACTCCACAATCGTTGTTTCAATGTCATCCTTCAATCGAAGAACAGTCGTTCGAGGAACGAGAAGAACGGCCTTTCACAAGGAAGTGTACTTGCACCACTTCTTTATGTAAGCATGTAACCCTGAAACGAGGCGAGAAAATCGAAAGGTTTCATTCGGTATCAAACTTGCCAGGTATGAATGGTCTCCACCCAGGCCTTAATATAATCGTTTTTCCCCATAGGTTTGCAACACGAACTCTCATCGATACATAGTATAGCAAGCGAGAACGAGCCTGTATTTAAAAAATGCCTTTCGGATATTATTGGGGTTGCTACTATGCTACCAGCTTTTTTCTTTCTTCCGACATCCTTAATAAGTGATTCAGCCATTGAAGTTTGCTCATTTTTAAAGAATTACTTATGTATGTGCAATATATAGGTCGTATAGTTCTTCGTTTGATGTTCTATTCCATCTCAACTCTGTTTGTCTTCCTCCGAAAATTCTTCTCAGTATCTTCCTCTCCCAAGTTTCCAATCTTTGTTTCGTCTTGTTTGTCATAATCCATATCTCGTACGCATACGTTAGTGTTCGCCTTAGTATCGTTTTGTACCCTCTTCGTCTTTGCCTTGACAGTTCTTTATTCTTTAGAAGCTCCCTAATCCCTCTGCACAGTTGTTGCTTTTGACTATTCTCAGTCCTACTTCTTTTCTCTCCTGGCATTTATTGTCTATCAGCACTTCCAGGTACATAAAAAATTCCACCTCTTCAAATTCTATTTTTGTTCCTTCTTGTATACACACCTGGAAGTTGTTTTGCTTTTGCTTCCACATCTGTTCTTTAATTCCATGTATTTGGTTTTTTCTATACTGAATCTCAACCCTTTCTCTTCTGCCGGTAGCACCAGTCGTACTGTTACTTGTACCAATTCGTTTCTACTCCTTGCTGATATGGCGATATCGTCGGCGTATGCTAAGCACTGACGTCTTCTGTTGAATAGTAGTCCTCTTCTGTTTAACTCGCTTTTCCTTATTTATGTTCTCTAGAACTAGGTTAAATAGAGTTGTCGATAGCGAGTCTCAGTCCTTGTTGTGTGTTAAACACCTCACTAGTTCTTCCTTTGACTTTCACACATTTACTGTGTTTTTCAGTATCATTTTTATTAAGTTTATTAGCTTTTCGGGGATCTCCAATCTTCTTAGGGGATTTTAATGACAAAGTTGGTCAAGGACAAGTAGGAAAAACTCGTAGGTCCTTCGGTCTGAAAACTAGGAACTAAAGGGGAGAAAAATTAATACAATTCTGCAGAGAAGCACAATTTGCAATCACAAATACTTATTACAAGTTGCCCCCCAGAAGGCTCTACACATGGATATCTCCTGCAGATACAATTGACAACTTGGTTAGAAACCAGATAGAATACATACTAATCAATCATAGGTTCAGAAACCGTATGCTATGGGCTAAAATATATCCAGGAGCCGATGTCCATTCTGACCATAACCAGCTTGTCTATTCCGTTCGCATTAAACTAGGGAAATCTAGAAAAAAATCAAACCACTAGAGATATGATCTAAATAAACTGAAAAATGCATACACAGGAATTCAAATATAGGAAACCCTTTGTTCGAAAATGACGAAGAACCAGTTTCAAGAAATGGAAGTAGAAGAATCGTGGGAAGAAATAAAGAGCAAGCAAGAAGCACAAAGATTCTGAAAAATATAGCGAAATACAACGTGGAAAAAAATAAGGTAAGCAAAAGAACAATATATGACGAGCAAGTGTAAGGAAATAGAAGACCTTAACAGCACGACATGACACGTTTAACGTACACAAGAAGATAAAAGAAGCTACTGGCAGATATAAAAAGCGAGTGCCAGATACCATCAAGACCAATGATGGCGAACTAGTAATAGAAATAGAGGAAAAACTCAACGCGTAGCAAAAATATATTGAAAAGTTACTTGAAGACACAGAAAGACCGCAAAGGAATTACTTCCATGAAACAGAAGGGCCCGAAATAACGAAATCAGAAGTTGCTAAAGGTGGGACAAAGCTTTTGGTCCGGATGAGATCCCTGTAGAACTTCTAAAGGTTATAGAAGAAATTGTATCCAACAAGATTTACGATACAGGAGTTATTCCAAAAAATATAGAGGAGGTAGGTCAATTAAGCAAAACGCAGGAATAGTGGGTGGAATTAAAACGTTTTGCAAAAAGAGTAGATAGGGTGAAGGTGCCCACTGAAATTTAATATTTTAGGTAGGCGATTTAAAAACAAACGAAACATTAAGATTAGTTAATATAATTAATAGAACACAGTTTTGGTCTCGTTCTACCCTCATGATTTTAAAACTGATTATGAAAAATCATGTTTGCCGTAGGATGTCCGTTTAGCTACCTCGCCCGAGTAATAGCGCTGCCATGGGGCTTTTACGGATGCGGAGCCTTTGGCAAAGGAGCCAACTGCTTCGCCCGGCGCTATTATCCCAGCCCTCCCTACTTAGATACTCTGGTCGACCGGCGGCTAGATGTTAGGCACGATATCCTGACGAAGCGTGTTACGTGTCGTTTTAGCATTTGTAAATTTAAATTATATTTATTGCCGAATTATGACCACCCTGTATATCCTACTGCAGCAGGAACATTTTAACATTTGCTTGCTTTGACTTTCTGGGCGACTTTAAGTTTGATAGCGGTCGTTGCCGTACCGATTCAAGGGAATTCGATAATTTGAAATTAGCGTGATGGTGGTGTCTTTTCTGAGGTTTTTGTAAAACCTACCCGTATTTGGGGAGCTGGACCCGCCTTCCATTATTGGAGTTATTTTGGAGTTTCTATTGAGAAAACTATTTGGTGATTCTATGGATTTCATAACTCCCGAGTCCGCTAATTTCGACGACTTCTCCGAATACGTTCCATCTGCAGCCAGCTAGCCATTACCCTGGAGGATCATCTCAACCTGGTTCTACCAGCTCCAGAAGGGTACGTGCAGCTTCGTTATCGCTGCAGTACAGGTGTGTGATTTGTTTGATATTCACGTTTGTTTGCGTTAACCTATTATTATGTGTCGTGATATTCGTTGTGTTGCTTGATATATCAGACATCTGCCATTTAATTGTTATTAAAAATTCTCTGAATAATTGTGCAATTTTGTATTTGTCGATTATTAGTAAAACTTGTTATTTTCTTAAGTGTAGAATGATAACAGTTTCTTATATATATATCGCCTTTTTCATTATCAGACGATAAATACTTTGCATTTATTTTCCGTTATCGAACGTCTTTGTTGGACATTATTTCTTTATTTTTGAAAATTTATACAAGTTATGTGTAGATTATTGAATTATTTGTTGATTTTTGTAAATTATTAAATGAAATTTATACGCGTACAATTTCTAAGTTTAGCAATATATAGGGTGCATTAATATTAAATTAATTATTTTGTGTTAATAGAATAAATCTAGAAATCAGAAATTCTTATGGTTTTTGGACATAAATTGTTGTTCAGATTGCTTATTTACCTTTTTCTTTTTTTTTTGTTAGTTTTACGATCAAAATTCGGTTACCAGATATTTTATATTAAAAGCTTTGGAAATCTGCGAAGTGCTATCTACGGGGTGCGTCAAAATTTATTGTACTTTTGCATTGAGATTACTTCTTTTGATTCCTGCACCTCCTGGAGGCACCGTTCAGATTGATCAATCAACAAACTGTCCAGTTAGGTTTCCGCCGCGTATCTGGTTATAACGCGCATGCTATTGTTAATTATTATTTAATTATTGAGGTACTAATTTATCTGTTTGAGCCTTTTAGGCTGATAATTTTTATTCTCTTTCCTTTTTAGGGCGCAATACGCAGTCTATTAAATTTTGCCTGAAACTTTGTATTTCTTTGAGTCTAGAATATTTATTTTCTTGTGCTTACTGTATTATATCATCTACTGGGTAACACTATTATTGTACCGCAACTCTATTTTGTATCACCTGCATTATTGTTTCGCATTAAATTTTGGATTGTCTATTTTAATGTTTTATTTCTGCCTCCTTCGCCCTTTTTCAGACCTGTTTGGAAGTTCGAGTTTGGTAAGTTACATTATCTGTGATTCGAGATAATAATATTTCTGGACCTCGAGTTTATAGAATCTGGCGCCCATAAATATATAAAAATTTGCTCAACTCGGTATCTAAGTCACCCCGTGCAGGCCCACTTCCTCCTGCGACTTGAGCTAGCTACTCGAGGCTATTCTAATTTCTGTTACCACCGAACTCCGGTAGCAAGCGATATCCCAGGCCGCTCGGGTCAGCTGGCGGAAAACGGAAAAAATATGTCTGGAGGGACGATTCATAATTAATTAAAATGAATGGGTGCGAAGACGCGATAAAAAAAGTGGTGTTATTTGGGAGAATATTAGGAAAGGCGAAGGAAGCAGTACGGTAGAGAAAATCTCTACGGCTCGGTGTGTCTTTCCCTTTAGAAATAAGTACGTATACAGGATCAGAGAAAAAAGGGGTTGGCGTGACATGAATAATATATATATATAATCGCATAAGTTTAATTTATTCGGATGAAGGATGTTGATATTACGTGGATAGTAAAGAGAGTGATGTCATTTGATGGAATAATCACTACGTCGTTTTGCGAAATCCAAAGATCTCGCTTATTCTAAATTTAAATGTCACCTATACTATTTAATCTCTATGCAGAACATATCTTTAGAGATGCACTGAGAGGAGCTACAATTATTATTAGGATAAATGGCGAAGTGATCAATAATATTCGTTACGCTGACGATACGGTACTGATAGTAGATAACTTGGGCGGTCTCCAACAGCTGCTGGACACTGTCAATGCAAAGAGCGAGAAGTTCGGCCTAGAGTTGAATGCCAAAAAGACAAAATTCATGGTAGTCGGTAAAACACTACAACAAACAAATAATCTCACGGTTAAGGACCAAACAATTGAACGTGTCAAAAAATTCGCATACCTAGGTACTGTAATGTCAGAGACTTGAGATCACTCCATTGAGATTAAAAACCATATTGAAAGAGTCAGTCAGTCTTTATTAAAATGAAACCTTTCTTGTCTAATAGAGATCTGAATCTAGAACTAAAGAAAAAGATAGTGAAAAGCTACGTATTCTGCGTGCTCTTGTACGGAGTAGAGAGTTGGACCATGTCGAAGAATACTGAAGACCGAATTAGAGCTTTCGAAACGTGGGTATTCGCAGAATTCTCTTGATCGCATCACTAACATTGAAGTACTCCGAAGAATGAAATGCCAACCCGAGGTAATGACGGCAGTTAAGAGAAAGAAGCTTGAATACCTTGAGCAGGTCATGAAAAGTGGAGAAAAATATCATCTTCTATCAAATATCATTCAGGGAAAGATTGAAGGAAACAGAGGTCCTGGCAGAAGAAGAACTTCGTGGCTGGCAAATCTACGCCAATGGTTTGGAGCTACCTCAGTAAAATTAATTGTTCCGCTGAGCAGCAAACAAAGTCCGTATCACCATAATGATCGCCAACATCCGGAATGGATAAGGCTGAGAAAGAAGAAGAAGGTTTTCTTAAAATTCACGAAGAGCATATGTGTCGAAACATCATATTTATAATTCCCTGTCATAATTTGCTTCAAAGTGAAAATTTGGTTGATTGTCCCTCTTCCTCTTCTAAAATCCCCCCTGGTACTCTCCGAGCTTTCCTTCCGTGTATTTTTCTAATCTGTTTCTTATTATAGACGCTAATATTTTGTATGGGACGATCCCCCGGTAGTTTTCGTAGTTTCCTGTCTCCTTTTTTGAATATTGGGAAAATTAGAGACTCTGTCCAAGTATTCGGTATTTCTTCTGTTTGCCAGATTTGGCACACTAATTTATGGATCTCTTCTTTTAGTTTGTTTCCTCCATATTTTAGGTTTGCGCTCGTATTTCCGCTGTTCCCTGAACTTTTTATTATTTTTTATTAGATTTATTACCTCTTTTATCTCTTCTATCCCTTCTCTCATTGGTATATTTATTTCCTCATTATTTGGGGTTGTATTATCAAGTGTTTCCTCTTGCCTTTCTTTCTGACTCTCGTTTGTTTCTTCATTTAGCATTTCTTTAAAATATTGTCTCCATCTTTCCAACTCTTTTTCCTCTTCTTCTATAAGGTTACCTTCTTCATCTTTTATATAGTAATGTCGAGTCACAGTTCCTTGTTCTTACGTTTTTTATGTCTTTGTAGAAGTTTCTTATTTATTTTCTCTGCAATCATTCTTCTATGGTTTTTATCTAGTTCTCTAACAGTTCTCTCTTTTTTGTACGTTTTGCTAGGGTAGCGAATAATAAATACGCTACTTTGCTACCAACTTGCTACCGTCAACATGTTGCGCGTTAAGATACGTTCAGCAGGAAATTGCAAAGCGCTACCGCAACTGTTGTGTCTGATGAACGTACCCAATGTAAAGCTAAGAAGTTGAAAAAAAATTTTCTGATCTGATTTTGTTTATGGTTTCAATAGTCATGGAGATAAAATTATTTATATTACAATCAAAAATCAAGTATCATTAGAACTGTAGGCTGCATTTTTAATAAAAAAAAAAAGATGTAACAGTGATAACATGATCAGAAATTATCAATACCAGGAATAATATCAATATTTACTCGTTGTCCAATTATAAAACAAAGATAAAAATAATTGTAACTGAACATAGATTTCAACAAATCATAATTATGGGGCTTAATTCTACGTACTATGAAAGTATTTAGTAGTGTCTACTATCTACTTTATTGTCTACCATTCAGCGATTCTTCAGAATTCAAAAATCTGATACAAGAGAACAATTATTATAATGGTTGTTATTGAAGAATAGAACAGACCTAAGGAACCTTTCTTTTAAATACAGCGACTATGTCCTCTACACCCTGTATATGCAACTGTTAAGAACTTAAAACTATTAATGAGCATCCTTTTATTTATACCTTCCTCATCCTCGTCATCAGAATCACTCGAATTCTCTTCATCCTCTTCACGCTCGTCATTAGACGGAATTACAACACTATCGTCATTTCCACTTCCATTTAATTTCACAGATAATTTATTATCATCATTACTTGGTTTAGAAGCTGCAACATTTTCATTAGCAACGCACTCAGATATATTTAACTCACTTTTAACTTTGTTACTCAAACTACTTTCTGCACTATTGCTACCCTCATTATTATCACTACTAGCACCAGCTTCCGAACATTCCGTAGCCAAGTTGCGCGACGATTTTGAAATCCTCGAACGCCTTCGCAAACGTAACAATGACATTTTTTCTTTTCCCAATTTCTACCAAATAGAAAGCAGGACACCGAAAACATACAAACGCCCTGTTTCTGAACAAAAGCCGTGCAATAACTTGTAAGAAATTCCACGTTATCAATCTTATCTTATCACACTTATTACAAACACGTTATCTCAATTCTCATATTTCACACTTCTAGTTTTATGTTCCATAAATACTGTGAATTATTATCATTAGTATTTAAAAGGCAATTATGGCTGTTATTACAAACTTACGCGACATTCACTTTCCATTTTTATACAACAGAAAATTCCTTTCAACTCGATTATAATAATTAATATTTTCTGTTTTTAATCTTCGGATTAATTTCACAAATTTTATTTAATTATCCGTTTTAAAAAAGCCGTAAAATAATAATGACGAAGAAAAGTAGTTCGAGCCAAGAAATAAAAACGAGCCACAAAAGAGAGAAATCAGAAGCAAACGGCTACGAGGAGTTTTAATAAGACTTCATTCAGTTGATTCATTCACGTAAAAAAGCTCATTATTGCGTCTTCCAGCGGCTTAAAATACAAATGAAGGCAGAATTATAGCCAATGTTCCAGTAAATCTGACGGAAACTGTAGTATGTATACCCTGGGTAAACTTGAATGAATTTATAGGAAAAAAGTGTTTTTTCGCTTTTTGTTTGTTTTCAATATTTTTTTTCCTTTAAGGATTCCGATTATAATCATTTTACAGCGAATCAAATTTGATTAGTTTTTTTATTATTATCCGTTTAAACATGTTTTCTTCCTCCATATCAGATTATTTCTTATTTAGAATAATCTGTAACTATTTTTCAATAATAGTAGCACCAATGTAGCTATTTAAATTCCGAGCGCCTTTTGTTCCCATCTCTTACGCTTGCTTATACATATAAATAACGCCCACCTTCAATCTGAGAAGTATTTCGCCAGGATATCTTCAGCATACTCTTCAGTATTCAAGAGCACTGTTCTACCCTCATTTAACTAGGATCTCGAGAACGAACCTAGTAGTTTCATAAATCAATTTTCCTTCTTCTGAAGAAGATTTTATTTATTACAAATTATTCAAGTGTAAATACTCAGCATTTTGAAGAACAAAATTCAGCTACAATTGTAAATCAACAAAGAATAACAAACAATAATAAAAATCAAAAACGTTTTCTTGTTTCCAATAACAATTCACCTATGAAAAGCCTTCTATTGTTTACACTATAATTAAATTATTTCCACTTAACGTTTACTCTTTCTCTGATTACACTATTTCCAGGATAAAACATAGCAACAACACTTTCCCTACAAATTAATTAGACGCAGATATTAACCCTGATAGTTTATTCTATAAAACTGATACAGAAGGAGAGTGCGAGGTGAAGTATGACTAGAGAGAAAGTCGAAACAAGGGCGGCACCCGGTTATAAAATACACGAAAAATTCTTTACGCTCTATTAGAAGAAAAAGTTTCGAGCCCCTTTGATGTTCAAAAATGACAGCGACAATTTTAAATGCTCCGGGGTGAAGCAGCCGTTCTGTAAAATAATTCGCTTAAACGGAGTGACTGGTGGAAATGAAATGAAAATACAAACAAGGGAAATTTGTGAAATGTTACGTTTTAATAGACGCACAAGCGGAGCTTCATTTAACTTTTTTTTAAGTATTATTATCATTATTATTATTATTCAAGCACCGAAGCGGTGTGATTTCAAGTACTACATTTTCGTCGTCGTTTTCCTCCTAACGTAATTACCACCATAAAACCGAAACGAGTAAGAAGAGTCAATTTCGGTTTGTTTGAAATTTGTTCGAATGTCATAATTACTTTCTTGACTGGCGGCGTTCTTGAAAAATAACTTTTATTTTCTCACATTAACGAAACGTCCCTTGGATATGCCAAGGAAGATAAACTAAACACTACATTAAAATGGACAGCTACAAAGTCTGGTTTAATTATCGCAAAAGGAACGGCAAAAGTGTATCTTAACTAACTCATTTTTTTGTGCGTGCATGCTAATTTAGTTACTTATAATGATCTCTGTGAAGAAATCAGCATACACAAATTGTTTGAGATACTCCTGATCCTTTTAAAATTAAAATTAAAAAGATTTCATAAAATCTTACATTAAGAAGAGGTTTCTCAAGGTTCAGTTTTGGGGCCGCCTTTATTTTTATTGCAGAAACTTTATGTTACTGTAAGAAGGATTTAGACAAGGATTACAGTTGACACAAGTTGGACTTTTATTCAAAATCAGTCATCCATGTCTCATTTCGGCAGTCACTTTAATCGCCAAAAACAAAAGTAAATCCTCAACATCTTCTACCCTTAATTGTGCGATCTTGAAAATCTTCACCAATTGCAAATCAGCTTGGTAAATCGAAAAGTTCAAATTAGATTATATTAAAGGGTCAGGTTAATTATATTTGAAAAACAATGTCGAATTTCTCTACAAGTCGCCAAGATTTCCAGATTTCCAAAACAATTTCGAAAAATCTCCTGACAAATAAGGGAACCTGCGACCTTCAACTTGACGCGTTAGAGAGCCAGTGCAAGTGCACCACATTCTAATTCTTACTATGGTCTTTACCAGGAATGGTTCTTAATTTGCACTGATAGCTTAATTCAAAACTTTTAGAAACTTTGCGTTTAATAATAAGACTGATTGGCCCACAAGTTTCTCTCATAAACCCACAGATATCTTCTACGGATACTTTAAGAGCATAGAACTCATTCTGTCTTTTGTTTATTTCCAGAAGCCTAAATATTACCAAATTCTTTCCTAACGATTTCATAAGGTATTCTCATGATAAAGTATTACTTAGTCCTTCACTTGGTTAGTAACATCAAGATTACTTTGTGAGGCAGACACAATACACATCATTAAAAAAAATGTTTCAAGGCTCCTCTACCTATCAACTTCAAATTTTAAGGTAAAAATGATTTTTTCCGGTATTTACTCTTTAGAATGCAGTACACTATTGCCCAAAAGTATTTATAGTCACTCCCGTGTATCAGATGTGCGACGACGTAAATCTCAATAATGAATTTAGTTATAAATAGAACACGATGTACTGAGCCGACAGAGAACTGGAGACCAGACCGACGATAGAGCCGACACGTCCGACCTCCACATTTTCCCCCTGGCCGACCAGGCCGGACACGTTGCCCCAGGTTTTAAGCGAAAGTTTGCAATCAACCACCCTATCCCATCCTTGACTGCGTGTAGCAGGGTTCACCTACCAAACTACCACATTTCCACCTAGGCTTCGCAGTAGCAGGAACAGTTATGATTTGAATTTGACTTAAGACGATGTACTGAGAAAATGTGCAATCACGAGCCGCATAGGCGAAAACAACAGTGCCCTTCCAGCCGTACTGCTACGTTTGAGTCGTGTAGCGGGGCGAAACAGTGTGAGCTCGAGGACTGCACGAGCCGGGATTTTTAGTCGGGCCTTAATTTAAATATTTATTGGCCTTTTATGAGCCTACTTCTGACCTGTAGGACCGCTCTAGCCGTTCGGCCCTGTTAGACTGCTCGGGTTCGCCGGGCAGTTTAGACTTCTTGGGCCTACTGACTCGCTCGGCTTCTCGAAACTGTTGGGTCTCTCAAGCTTGTCTGACCCGTCAAACTTATCAGGTCAATCGGGCTCTTCGAGCTGTGGTTTCGGTAGTTATCCGAAGCGGACGATTTCATACTGCACCGACCCCAGATCGTTTTCTTTCCTGACTCGACTTTCGTACTGAACTTCACCGGATAATTGTATGAGGCTCAAACAGGCGTTATTTTTGTACTGAACAGCAGCGGATGGTTCTCATACTGCTTCGGACAAGAGTAATTTTTGGTACTGACCCGGATAAGCATTATTTTCATACTGAACCTAAAAGGAGGATTTTTGTACTGCACCGTGGACGGGACGAGTTTCCTCGTTTAGGTCAGGTAGAGCCTCAGTTTGAAAATCTATCAGGCTTACGTCGGGTCAATCGGGACGTTCATTCCTATTAGCCTTTCGGGTCTCGAGCCTGTCGGTTTGTTCGGGTTGCTGGGCCCTATCGGGCCGTTCGGGCTTGTTGGGCCTATCGGGTGGTTTTCGAATTGATCAAGAAGTTGCCGGGTTTTGTTCGGGGCGCGTCAGATTTATCCTCAGTCGAGCCGGACCTGGAAGTTTCGGCCCGTGCAGGGCTCTAGTATGAGTTAAGTTGATTTGTGGAAGGACTGGCATGGCATACATGGGAAGCCGCGGCCACAATCTCGGCGGCAAGGCGTCACTGCAGCTATTGGCGCAATGGTGACCGACTGGCACAGAAGAGGCAGGGTCCATTGGGTGCCAGGGGCTTGTAACGCGCCGACCACTATTACATTGTAATTTCTGACAAGTCTACATCCTTGTTAACGATCTGCGACGCACGGATCTTAGTTAGACGGAGACGTAGTGAACGTCTGTTCGAGACTTGCATTCAACCATGCCATGTCCATCAGGACAGAGACAGTATGGGTACTAACTCAAATGGGAGATGTACACGTGTCGTATTTGCGTTGAAGAAGATACTACGCCCTGCCGCAGTTCCTTACATGTGCTAGCGCCGCCGGGCTGTTTACTAGCAGGACAACGTTCATCCTCACGCTGCGGTCGTCTTCATACAGCACCAACTAAACCGAACATGATCGGTCGGCGTGTTTAACAGTATCCGTATCTACCTCGAACTCTCCAAACTTGGACTCCAAAATAGACGTCAAGGGCTCTCGCCGCTTCGAATTCTTCAAAACTTACCCAAAGATTCCAGAAAATCAATGATTACTGATTACTAGATAGCGCTCTGCGATTTATTGGTTTTTTCACAACCTCAACCGGCAACCGGTCTCGTCGTCAAATGTCAAATTACCGATCGTGCCGGTGAAATACCGGTCAGGTGGCAACCCTACGTATTCTCCGGGTACTGTTGAAGAACGTTAGCGCCGAGCTGAAAGGGCATGGATTTTATGCCTTGTCAGGTTGCTGCTGTACTCGCTGCAAACGATGTTTCTACTCGCTACTGATCGCCGGCCGCTCAAGTGACGCAGCTCAGTGCCCACGTGAATATCTTCATGTCTCATTATATTTATCAAATTTCAATCGTCAACTTCTATTCATTCGAGAGATGCGGAGGTGACCAAATACTTTTGGCCAACAGTGTGTGTATAGAGAGAAAAGCTCATCCTGTGCCATCACCTCAGGTTCCTGATAGACAGCGAAGATTTCGATTTAAATAGAAAATGAAACCGACTGTTCTATAAAAGTAAAGAGTAACAAGTCACCGTCAATGGTTTCGTAGAGGCAAACCCTGAACGTGCACCAGCGGAGATGGCCAAGTTGAAAGTGGAGCTTAAGATTGCAACCAAATTAATTCGGCTTAAGAAAGTAAAAAGTAACAAACCATAGCCTACGGTTTATTAAAAGGCAAAGCAAAGAAAAACAGCACTAGTCCTCTTGTTTACATTTTGACTTTGATTCTAACTTAGCTAGGTGACTAACTAACGATGAACTAAACAAAGTGGAGGGTGGAAGAGTCTCTTCTCAATCTTCCCAAGTTCCTCAGGTCTAAATTAATTTGTCCACTAACATGCTGACGCTGATACTTCCTCAGCACTGATTCTTTTATTACTCGGGCACTAGTTCATTAGGTACAGTGTCGGCGTGGACTCGTAACTATCTCTTGGTTACCAGGGTTTAGATTACTCAGCGCGAATCCCAATCAGCTATCGACTCTTCGGTTGCTGCCAAGACTGTCAACTCTTACCGGACTGGAATAAAGTCGTGGAGGAGTAGTCGGTATTCAGAAAACCGAAAGCATCGAGGCAGAAGTCATAGTTGAGGCCCGGAAGCTTTCCATCTCCGTGTAGGCGCATGTTGCAGTGACCATTGTCAGTGAAGAGGCTTATCAGATCCTGTTTGAATTGCGGTTTATGCAATTTGGGAAAAACTGGAAAAAATCCGTTTTCGGTTTCATCACCCCATCCTTCTTGCACAATTTGGTTGGCAACTCGAGCGATCCGTTCTCGTCAATATTCGCTTCGTCGGGGCAAGTTCTTTTTTAAGAGCTGGATGTAGCGGTGGCTGGCCGGCTAAGACTGCTGCTGCTTCGACTCAGAACGATTTGTAGGCCGCAATAATTGTTCTTCAGGTAAGGCGGTATAGGCTTCACAAATATTTTCTATCGCGAGCTCATGGAAATCCATGCCATATATAGGATTACTGCACTTTCCTATATTACTTGTAGAAAGCAATGAGGATGCACAATTCTTCTGAATGTTGTCTGTATGATTGCTGCTTGACGGATATAGGTCAAATCTCATATTGTTATCAATAAAGACTTTTAAGTACTTGGTTTGCATGACTCTTTGTACGGGTTCATTGCGCAGCCTGATTCTTGGATTGCGTCTAAGTTTACCTTTCGGTAATCTATTTCTTTGTTGGTCCTTAGTTTTCTTTCGGCTTCTCGTCGCGACTGTCATGGAAAAATCATCTGCTTATTAGATTTTGATGTTTACTGGTGCAGGTTCGTTTTCTAGAAAAGTATCGTTGTAAAGTTTCACAAGGTGGGACCCAAGATTGAATCCTGTGGGCAGCCCTTAGTGGTCACTCTGTTGGGCGTGTGGTTTGCAGTGCTGATGTCTATTTCTAAGTAGCTTTTTAGCATAGATACTATTTTGTATAGTAAGTTTATGTGTCCTATTTTTGTTGGGACTGCTGGCCACCATACATTGTCGATAAAAACTGCTGCTACGTAGTTTTTCTGGAAGTTGGCAACTCTGTTTGTTGGGAGTTTTATTGCTGGTGCAATGCTTTTGGTTTTAACAAAGCCAAATTGATATGGGTAATGAATCTCGCTGTCGGGGCTTTCATTTTTGAGTTAAGCAATTAGTACACTTCCCGCTCTGGAAGTAACGTTAATGTCTGTTCTAAGAAGGTAAAAGGTAGCAAGCTACCGTCACTAGATTGATAAGAAAATGAAGCCTGATCATGCACGAGTCGAAAATGGGGCCCAAAATTGAAACCAGATTAATCTGTTCTAAGAAAGTAAAAAGTAACAAGAACCACTGTCGTGGTTTGTTGGAAAGCGAAGGAACACAAAAGGAAAGTCGAAGGTGAAGTTCAAGATTTGTCTCCACAAGGAGATTTATAGCATGTATCATAACAATGTTCAATGCTTCCTCAGATGATCTTCACAAACTGTTTTGTAAATTTAGTAACTCATTTTCCAGTATCCTTGTAATTCATCCGTTGAGTCCGCCCTTCTTCACGCAATACAATCATTTTGGTAATTCTAAAGTGCAACCAGTTCTTTTAGATATTTTTTAATGCCTGCATCCTACGATCGTATGTTTTAAATGCATTTGTTCACTTATAACGAATGGTATTTTATTAAGTACTTAGAAGCTTTCCTAATAATAATCTTAAAATGCGTTTTCATAAAGAAAAGGTAAAATTCTTGCTTCTATTTTTATCATCTCTACGAGTTCACTGTTTAGTCGTACGAGTTTATCCATACAGATCTTTTATTAAGACGAAAATGATAATTCTCTCTATTCTTCTAATTCTGAAAGAACTGTCTGGTTAATATCAACAGAAAACATTTCTTTTGTCGCTCTAGACGTTTTTATTATTACCAATGTTTGTTTTAATTCTCGCTAATTTTGCAGTTCTCTTGATTATTCTACTAGAACATTTGTTTTTATTAAAAGTGTCTGACTTAATTTATCGCAGTAAAAATTAGTACCATTTATTTCTTCAATTGGATGATTTTTTTGTGTCAACACAGATCTATTTTAAGCACAAGTCGCCCCATTCATATAATATAGTAAATTGCTGCTAGATCTACTTCGTTTATTTACTACAGCATATTAGTGCCAATCTATCTTAATTTTAAGATTCACTTATCTGCAATGTAACAAATGATTTAATGCCAATTCCATTCAATTTATTAAATCGATAACAACTCATTCCTTATCTATTTCCTGTATAAAACTAGGCGCCAATGAACCGGAATCACTTTCCGCGTTGCCGTTTTCAAGTAGTAATAACGTAATCGCCATTAGAATACAGTTATTAAAGTGAGGTTTAGTTATAAAAAATTCTACGTATACTAGGAACCAAACATTAATTTTCTGTTTTTTGCACGTTTTACAAAAAACAAATTCTAAATTTCGCCGACATAAACTTTCATACAACCATGATATAAAACATTACTACAGTGAACTAGATATTTTAAGTTCTTAAAACTCGTTCTTAAAACTGCAATTTTTGTGTAATTACTATAATTATAACGAATTAGTTTCTATTCGTAGCTACTACGAAAGCACAAATCATATGTTATTTAAACTCGTTTATTACGGAAAAAATTCCTCTTACACACATTTACAGGTTTAATGTAGAGATTATTTGATAAGTTCCAGAGAAGTCGACATTATTTTATGTAGTATGCACGTATGTACATATAAAACTTTTCCTCGGTTTAATTATCATTGTAGCTACATTTATATACGCATTGGAAAGTTCGCATCTGTTTTATAGTATCTAGGTTTACAAAGATAAATTAAATCAAGAGGATGTACTTGATGAACCAGATGAACTCTACAATTATACTAAAATATTTCCTCAAACTTTGCAGTAAATTTATTTAGTGGGGTAATCTTTCATGTGAAAAGAGAAATCAAAAGATAAGTATAACTGCCCTACAAGAGACAAAACGACCAGGATCGGAAACAATGGCAATAGATGATATGTTCTTGTTCAATTGTATGATCAATGTACACGCTCCCTCTGAAGAAAAGGAAGATGAACAGAAAGATATGTTTTATGAACAGTTAGTAGAGGAATACGAAAGACAACCGAAACATGACATAAAAATAGTCATAGGAGATTGTAATGCGAAAGTGGAAACAGAAATTATACAGGGTGTCTCTAAAAAGTTGGAACATAGCTTAAAAAATAGTATGGCATGTCGTGTAATGTAAAGTTTATTAGTGATACCTAGTTTTAAATTACAACAAAAAAAATGCTCTAAACTAATTACTTAATTTTTACCACACTAAACTTCTGTGATTTTGACATGTAACAAGCAAGATACTGATTTGACGTTTAAAGATAGGTATTCCGGCTAACTAGATTATTCCTAGATTGTTCCTATCAAAAAAAGCATTAATGCTAATCAGATTTTATTTTTTTTTGGATAAACCTTAAGCGTTATCAAAAATTACAAAGATACAAAAAATGTTTCTAAAGAAAATATCTTTTTGGAAAAAAATTGCAAGTTCTCAGCCTGGGCACTAAAAAGTTATCACCAAATTTGTATGGCGACATCTCGAAACATGACCAAGTCACAAAACATGCCATACCAAAAATCGAATCGATCAAAGCTTACTATTTTATACGCAAAATTAAATTTTTTTAAAAAAACTTTCATGCCTTGTACCGACTTAACGAGACGATTTTGGATGTAGGTAAGTTGGATTAAATCTTCTTATTTTTATTTCAGGAATTGCAGTTAAGCTATGTCCCAAGCTTTTGGAGACACCCTGTATACATAACAACAGTCGCAAAACATAGTAAGCGTAAAGAGACCAATGACAATGGACGAAAGTTAATAAGTTTTGCAATGGAGAAAAACATGTAGTGAGAGGCACACAATTTGAAAGGAAAGAAATATATAAGGGAACATGGACGTCTCCAGACGGCATTCCGGTCTCAAACGCGAAGCGAGGCAGTCGACCCCGGGGTCAAAGAATGCACTTGCTGCACCGGCGCTGAAAATTACGGGAACATCCAACAGTGCGGTAGTCAGACAACTACTAGAAGGAAGAAGAAGAAAATATGACTGAGAGGTGCGCACGATTTTGCTTCTAAATCATCCAAGATGATCATAATTTTGTTACAGAGTAACTCGAGAGACTTACGAATTATAATTTTCCGGTTTAGAAAAATTTGATTATAAATCAGCTAGAAGAGGATACGTTGGGAAAAGAAGACTAAGATGTGCGCACAATTTGGCTTCTAAATCATCAAATATTAACTTAAGGCTTTGTAACAGAGAAACACGAGGGACTTGACAGTTTATGATTACTAGGTTTAGAACAATCTGATCAAGAATATGCTGAGAAAAGCAGACTAAGATGTGCGCACAATCTTGTTTCTAAATCGTCCAGAATAGTTTACAGGAATCTAATTACGAACCTACCAAAAGGGAATACGTTGCAAAAACATGCCTAAGATCTGTGCACATGTTTGCTTCTAAAACATCAAAGATTATCTTGATTTTTGTTAGAGAGTGACTTGAGAGACGTACGCAGTTGAATTTCCAGATTTACAAGAATCTGGTCAGATACCAACTAGAAGAGGATTTCTTACATAAACATAGTTAAGACGTGCGCACAAGTTTGCTTTGACATTATTAAGTACCATCTTGACTTTGTCACAAAGAAACTCGAGATACCTGTCTTATGAAAGCATGACTAAGACGTGCGCACAATCTTATCATTCACAAATGACACCAGAAAGCCTTGAAATGACGTTCTAGACACTAACTGATCCTGAGTGCATCATTTGTCGAAGACTTTCCACTTCCTGTTTCTTCCTGTTATTCTGCACCACCTCAAGGGGACGTCCGCGTACGCGATTACAGATATTGACTGACTGTTCCATCTCGATTCATCTACATATTAATCATTCAATCAGCATTACTCGGGTCGGTTCGCAGCCCGTCCGGGGAGATTTGGGCCTCCGGTTTGTAAGCTGTCTTAATCGCCACTGACCAGGAAAGACCAGAAGATTCAGCATAGCGACTTAATTAGACGACGATATCATGGAGAAAGATGTCTACAGTCGTCGAGTCCATCTACTGTGCTCTCCTGTCAAAGTCTTGTCCAATGTCCGATGCTGCACTGCCCTGAACTCGAACCTAACTTCACAAGACACCGCCTGGGTCGCGACCCAACGAACTCATGTACTACAACTCAATATTTTGCGTCTTCTGCTTTGTGTAAGCCTTCCATTAGCATCCACCATCAAATCTCCTGCGCGATTTTGCGTTTGTGGCTTTCCCCCATTCCATCTTCTAAATTCACCATTATGTCTGAAGAGATTAACTTTTAAATAGTCGGACGCCAAAAAAAGCTTATTCACATTTATTTGCTTGCATGTGTAATATACACATAGATAGTGAGACTACCTTTTTTTCAAGTAAGACGTGATGCTATAAAACATTCAAACGTCAAATCGCATGA